>JAHPZR010055206.1:0-53425 GCA_019787425.1 Platygyra sinensis | reverse complement strand
TTAAATCATGCATGCGTTCTGTGTTCAATATATCTGCTTGATTATTGCTTTTTACGGTTTCTTTACCTTTTTCATGTTGTGTTTCTATATGAAACACTTAAGAGACCAAATGGACTACGACGACAGGCGACGATTACCGCGAATTGTTACGGAAACTTGCGCTTGTTTTGTTTTGTTTTGTTCAAGGAGGCTCTTGATTGAACTATGAAGCTCTCTGTCTGTTGTCATTGGGTCTGCTGACATTTTCGCGTCGCTGTAGGCATTTACAAGGGCGTCAATTTCATCCTTACTCCATTTTGCTCCGTCGGACGCCATTTTGATGTAAGCATACCAAGGAATTGTGACTACGCAAAGCAGTGGTTTGTGGGTAAAGTGCAAGGGAACTAACGAAAAACGTGTGCACACAGGGAATCAATGCCCACTTCAGTGCCCAAGTTCAAGGTCGAGACCTTGTGCTCGGGCACGCGCACCGTGCCCGAATTCTGGCGTGGGTACTTGAAAAAAAGGTGTGTTCACATTAGTGCTCATCAAGAATCGTTCCCGGGCACCGTACTCGGGCACCAAGTGTGAACGCAGCCTTAATTGTCTTTCGAAACCAGCGAAAGAGTTCCATGATAATCCCTTTTGGAATATTTTATCTTAAATGATTTCAAGTGAGCATTAAAGAATTAAAATATTACATGTTCTCTGCTGCAGAACTGTTCAAAGTTTCTGGCGTCTACCATTGTATGAGAGTCAAAAGAACCATCATTGTGAAAAGCGCCATATTTGATAAAAGTCCTCTCGAGCCCGCAGACACTGGAGGTTTCTTCTCGTAGTAGTCATAGTAACAAGACTTCAGCTCGTCTGTTGTCGCGTCCACACTTTGTAGCTTGCACTGACCAAGACCATCTTTATAAAGACTATTCACAAATTTACCACTGGTGCTATAACCAAGTCCGTATTCCAACGATTTACAGCTGGAGATAAAATAGAAAGTTTTAAATATGTGAATTAGTAAAGTAAGGCTTCGCAAGAAGCGTTAGCCGTTGTGTTCAGATGACTGGACTACCATTGATGTTCTTAGAGACCGACCACCGTAGATGTAAATTAAAAAAAATAAAACAGATTGTAGGGAAAAAATTTTCCAGCAAATAAAATGTCGGATATGTCGGTTGTACGTTATCGTTAAAACATTCATTTTTAGTTTTGCAGTCTTAGGATAATGTATAGATGTATATATGTCTATAACAATATTTTGTAGATCATAAATTTTTAATTTAGAGAATGAGTTTTTTCACAAACGAAGAGCCACCATGTGGAAGTGTTGTGCAATAAAACTTTTACTTACTTTACTTACTTTACATTCATTAGAGTTTGCCGAATTTCGGTTACGTAGTCTGAGTTACTTTCACTAAAAGTATTATTATGATTAAGAAAATTCCTTATTGTGATTGTCTGAGAGCAGGCCAATTTATCGTTCATTCTTAATTTGCTCTGCAGTGCAAATTAATTTTTACCACAATTGCTGCTAATCTCGCAACCTGATTAGCTAATTTGCCGTGGTAAATAAGAGTCCATACCACGCTGCTTGCGTCAATGTGTCACGCAATGCTTTTTCCAGCTCGCGCTCTGAAAAAAATATTTTCTTTGATGTTGATATTGTGGTAAAAAACAAATCGAAATGTGGTTTTTCGTGGTCTGCACTCTTATCGACAACGAGTACGCGTCATTACTCCTTTCTCAAACATTTTTTTCGAATTGTTTCTGCATATTGAGTGAGTTTGCAAAAGTTTTTGAAAGGAAAGTCTGACGCGTACAAGCAGCTCATTTGTATCAGTAATGCAGGGCTTGCACTTTCAAATCCGAGTCGGTGTTTTCAATTGTCAAGAAAAAGATTTATTTCGTTATCTTAGATATTGTGGTAAAAAAAACAAATTGAATGTGTTTTAGCGTGGTGTTTGCTCTTATCGACAACGATACGCGTCATCACCCCGGGGTCATCACAGTGGTCAAATTTTGACCACTGTGATGACGCGTATCGTTGTCGATAAGAGTACACACCACGCTAAACCACATTCGATTTGTTAAATTTCTCAGTCACATAATAAATGGGCGATCGTGTGAATACAAGTGATATTTGCCAAAAACGCCCTAACAGATCGAGAAAATTTCCGAATATCACTTGTAGTGTAAATCCTTAATAAGCACTCACATTCATACGATGACCAGTGTACATTTACCTTGAGCTTTCTCTACACTTCGCAACACAAAATTCCAGAGTGACATTGTCGTGAAGTGACGGCTTGTTCTTTCTTTCCGCCTTCACACATTTCCTTTTCTTGACAGCAAACCCTCTGGGATCTGTAATACACAAGTCAGCACCATTAAGTTGGATTTGAGCGAGTGTAAGCCAAATTTGTTGGAGGAGAGTTTGCTTTCTTGATATCTCCCTGCATATCAGCGGGAGGGACGAGCTTTTTTGTCTTCGCACCGAAATTGATAGTTTACCACATGGAAAGAAAGGGTTCGGAAACCTTTTAAAGATTAATTTTCTCCACAAAAATGATTCTCGACTATAACAATACTCCAGCTCTCCATTACTGACATGAAAATGTTGCTGCTTACAAGGAAAATTGGGAAAGCATCGGCGAAGTTCGTAACTTTTTTTGTTTCGCAATCGCTAGCCCGCGAACGCAGACTTATTTCCGGTTGTCACTGGGTCAGCCGGAAATACGTGTCTGTGTTCGCAGGCGACCCAGGCTACATGATCGCCTACATTCCCGCCATTTTTTTTTTCAAACTTGGAGCCTGGTAGATATCGGAAACCTGGGGGGGGAGGGGGTACGTCTGTTTTTTTCGCTCTGAGAAGCAGAACGCCATGCAGGCTTTCTCCATAGTAACACTTACTGCTGCAGGTTGTTCCTTCCCAGGCCCCTGTACATTCACACTTGTAAGAGGTTCCATCCACGTGACATTTACCATCACGCTGACAGGGATCAGAAACACATTCATCTTCATCTGAGAGAAAATCAACCAAGACAACAGTTTGCATACTGAAGTAAAAATATCTATACTTTATAATATACTCAGGAAATATAATACTTAGCGAGAAGATCTCTGGACCAGTAAAAAAGAGCTAAAAAGGCAGCGATGTCACTTCTTATCAGTATATAGAGTATAGTATATCGTTGTTGTGTCCAAAAAGCAGCTTTCTTGTTGCTCTCTCTGCTGAATATGAAAGTGTTGTACGTTAATTTTAGTAAAAGAAGTCGTTTTAATAACTTTTGTGATGCAAAATGCTCAGTAGGGTTCTGGAATATTCTTTGGTCTCTTACATGTTTGAACTGTGATGACATTAGATCTTTCTCCTTCTTTGTCAGCAGTTGACGCTGTCATCCAAATCTTGTACTCTGTGTTTGCAGTCAAACCTGTGAGAATTCCTCTTGTAGCATATCGAGTAAATATTCGGCCCCTTTCTCTGTTCTGCCGGGTAAAACGGAAAGAAGCATAAAATAACCGACTGAGTTTCTTATGTAGGAATCTTTAAACTTTTAAAGAAAACATCAAAGGCAACAGCAACAAAGACACGTGATCTAATGCTGCCTCCTTTAGGTTGTTTGTTAAAACAAGATTGGCGTAAATATTATGTTCCTTGCGTTTGTTCTGCACGAGTTAATTATAATTTCACACACTCTCAGTTCAAGTGATATCGTGCCGGAGTATGTCACGATGTGAATACGTTCACCATTGTAAATTAGAGTATCACTTCAATCACCGTACATTAGCTATTTTGTAAAACACAGAGTACAGCACAATTGCTCCTCGCGTCTGATTAGGCGGCAACCACGTGACTTCCACTGTTTTAGATGATAATGGCCGACCGCGTACTTGTCTCACTGGACTGGGAACTGAAATACAAAGTTAGAATTTTGTGGTAAGCTGTGCAGAAAAGAAACGGCCAGTTGACCAATTGAACTAGCTTTGTTGTAAGTCTCGCAGTTACTTATTATTTCATAAAATTCTCGTCTATTGTCCATTGTCCTCAGTATTTTTCTATGTTAAGCGGCTAAATGGTACCTTCAATGAGTTTTCATACTCTGGATGTGGTTATGATTAACTCCTGCTATGGGTTTAACTAATTAATCTTGTGACATCGGCAAGACCACAACGACAAACCAATGCAAAAGGGTGCCAGAACTTTCAAAAGATACTATGCAAAAAACGGTAGACTGATCCCACGGCGAAGAGAGGAAAAGAAATAAAACAGCAATGAAATTAAAACAAGTACAATATAATTGCCTGATATTTCGGTTTCAAAAACAAACCTTCTACGAGGGCTAAAAGAAAATGAATGCATTCCCCGATGCATTCATTTTCTTTTAGCCCTCGGAGAAGGTTTGTTTTTCAAACCGAAATATCAGGCAATTATATTGTACTTGTTTTAATTTCATTGCTGTTTTATTTCTTTTCCTCTCTTCGCCGTGGGATCAGTCGACCGTTTTACGCATATTTACTAATTAACCACGCTACTGTTTTAGTCCTTTATTTTCGACTTCAATTACTCTAAATTTCAAGGAAAACTACAACAGCAGTTTCTAATGAAAAAATAAAAGAAACACATCACCCCTTGAAAAAAGAAAGATAATAACAATAGATTGAAACTAAGGAACAATTCCAATGACTGATGACGCACTAATTTTTCGGCCATGTTGCCTCGTCTGTGATGATTTACTCGTGCTCGCTATAAGCTTCGGTAATCATTTATATGATATATCGAATATCTCATCCATAAGCGTTTTGCTAAATTCTAATCGGTTTCCTGTATCTGATTACTCCTAGATTGAAGGAGCAGACTCTACGTACCTCCCGGCGGTATGGTGTAATTCTTCCAGCTACTTTGATTGTCGCAAGTGTCCGGGAAGAAGTCGCTACAAGGTTCAACTTTAACACTGACAAGTTCCTCAAAGTCCAGTTGCTTCGTAGTAATGGAGCCTGGTATTTGCTGTTGAGTTTGTTGCAAGAAACTCTTCTGTTGATGTTTGATATACAATAACTACATGTACTGTTATCTGGTTGGCAGTGCACTGACATTGGACCAACGACTTCATCTGGCGTGATACTCGAGTTTCCACGCGTGGATTTGAAACTTCTGAAGAATATTCTGTATAATGTGACGTCTGCTTGATAATTCCATGATATGACGAGAAAATCTGAACCGTTTATGGCTTTGATAGTGACACCAGTTGGAGGCTCAATGATTCCTGGAAACAAGTCAGACAAAATAAATGGTTGTAAGAAAATGGTTTGACACTGAACAGTTTTTTGGTGTTTCATTCAACACGTTTCGGCTGGTGCTTAAACCTTCATCAATGAATTGTTCTATTGCGAGTCTAATGTGTGAAACCGAGAGCCGCGAATTGATTTATTTTGACAGTGGGTGATCAGGATATCGTAAAACTGATAAATTGTTTAGTACTCTCCGGTCACAATGCTCAATAGGGTCTTAGATCTTGTCACACTACGCCAGAGGAATTTAGAACACAACTTTATTTCTTATGCCTTTCGTCCACGCAAATCCGCACGAAAACGAAGCTTCTCAAAAACGCTTTTCAAACTCAGTTGAGGAATTTGAAAACGTCTCCTTCGCGTTTTCTTCAGTGGACGGAGAACATTTTGAAAAGAAGCTTTTTGACAACTATGACAAATCCAAAATGACCGGTGGCCTGTTGCTTTTTCAATTTCTCCGTAGTAATATGGACGGGCCGCCTTTCGAGTCAGGGCTTTCGATGGAGATTATAGTTTACAGTTGAGATTATAGTTGGCTTGTATATGTAGCCAGTTGTATTGAAAGTTTTCCAGTTGTCCGTCACCGTCTTATGATATGATCTGATACAAAATTATTGAGATACCCTGTACGACGCTGAAGCAAGACAGGAGTAACTTTAAGCAGCATATAGTCTTGCCGACACTCATACAGTGTCAAATGCACCCGGAGAGTTGTATTCAAATTTGATTCGCCATGGACCAGTTCTTTGTCAACCCGTCCCGCGTGGAGCACACAGTTTGAAAATTAATTTTCTGAACTCAAGAAACAGTGAATAAATCGTGAAGTGCACCTGCTGTTTTGCGTGTCTCAGCGAAACAAAGACCTGTTGGAAAACCCTCACGCCTTGAGGCAGTCACGCAAAACGCTGTAAATGATGCTAAATGGAAATGATTCTATCTTATATGGGGGTCAGACTGTAATAAGACAGGCAAAAAAAGGAAAAGTTTGGTTATGTTTTCTTTTTTTTGTTTGCAGATATTATCTAATTAGAAAGAAAGGAAAATAGCACTTATAAATACATCATTATCAATATTATTAAAAAAAGGTGTCTCAGTATTTCGTTGGACTAAAAGATTTTACTGCTACAATACGTTAAAAATGTTCTAATATTCTAGGTTTTAATTTGAAAATAATGAATTTCTAGAAAAGTAAATGTCAGGAAATTATTGCATGCGCTTTTGAAATTCTTCTTTTGTAACGAAGCTTTGAGGGTGAACACTAAGATTGTCTACGGACCTCCGGATTCTTCACCAACGTGTTCTGTCTTATCCAATATTGGCACAAACCCCAGATTAAGTCCCATGAGATTATGGATGGGAATCTTTGCAGACGGAAAGTAGCTATGTTTAAACAAGAACTTGTCTCCTAGCTTGGTGAACTGTTATGATCCTATCGTCTCTCCGGCTTCACCGGCGAAACCTAACACTATATATACTGTATCTTACTGTAAAACCCTCAAAAGAAATACTTAAATCGTAAAGGAACAGAAATTAACGTCAGAGTTGTAGTTGTAACTTTTTTTTGCCTTCAGTGACATATAGTGTAAAGATCGGCTGACGCAATCTCACGATTTCCGATGTCGTTTGTTAAGGAAAAAAATCAGTGGGAACCTAAAACTTTGACTCTTCAAATGTCTGTTGCAAATACGATCGACCTTCACAGGTAATTAAAACTAAATCAGTGCAAGGATCGTTTCCGCTACATATCTATTCTTTGAAAGAAATTTTAATCAACGATCAGAATTAAATCTGGAGAAAAAAGGAGGCGATTCAGTGGTTATTTGTGAACTAGTCCCACGAGTATGTAAATTGTCGGACACTTAGGAACATTAGGCTCTTTAACGGGGTTAATCACAGATTTCTATTCCTTTTGAACGAAACGTTTATGAATTCCTTTTGAAGGAAAGCTACTTATTTTACTGCATTGTTCATTTGCTTTCCAAGAAAACGATCTCCGTCTGGATTAAGATGTGTTGACGATGAAAGAGAGGGAATCAACCCCATGAATGGATCAAACACATGCAAATGGCGTGCGCTTCAACCTCGGCGGTGAAAAGAACATCGCTTACACTGTAAGTTCTTGTACAGGAAGGGAACAGTTTCCCAAGAAACATAGATCTTTTCTTATGATGTTTTCTAAACCGAAAAATTGTACGATCTTTCATCACAACATTTCTGAGAATCTCAGAGCTAAAACGACCAAGTAGAAAATATCAACTTTTATATCTATAGATTGAACGAATGGCCTGTCTTACTATTCAAATGAATCAAAACATTGATTAACAAACAACTTACCTGAAATTCTCAATGGTAATGAAATGAAAATAATTACGATGAGATATACTACATCGTAGTGAGGACTTAGCCTCGCCATGATCGTGTGCGTACAAATCACAGGCAAATTAGTTTTATGTAAATTTTCTGCCAACAATGTTGACAAAATGTCAATATTTTTTGTAGTGTCAAAAGTCGCACGTGGTCACAACTTTGTCTCGAGAAATCCGATTAAAGGCTGGCGCGCAGATATGATGCAGAGACTTGTTCCTCGCATGACATCCTCATTTTTGTGGAGGCAAGATGTTGTCCCCGGATTATGTAGCATGAAATTCAACTGGTTTAAACTCGTGACCGTTATAAAAGCAGGGGCAATATGTCTGTCGCAACAGTGCGCGCACCAGCTCTGCTGCAACATGCATCCTAGTGCGTGCTGACTTGAATTGTTACAAGGATGATAATAAAATCTTTTTATGGTGGGAATGGGAAGGAATACGAAGAGTCAATGTTCAGTCAGGATCCCCATAAAATGGCCACAAAATCCTCTGTAGGGAATTTGGGAAATTTGACGGCTTATTTATAAACAAATCGTATTTGAAGCGAGTTATTAGCGTATTATTATTGTGACAAAGGCTTTTATTGCTAGATTTTAAGGCCCCGATGGCACAACGTCGGATAAATTTGAAAATACGGCTTTCTTTCCACGGTTAGGTGAGTCCACACTAATCCGTCACAAAACACTCGTCAAACCGGAGGAGGAATGTAAGCGCCTTTCGTTTTAGTGTGCACGGAAAACATTTTGAAAACTGAGCATTACCGAAACAATGGCGTCCCTGACTGAGCTTTTCTCAAACGTAAATTTAAAATGAGCGGCGATTGTTTTGTTTTCCAGTTTCTTTGGCGCAGAATGGACGGCAGTTGATATTTCGCTAAGCAAATGGTTGCCAAGCTCCAAATTGTTCCAGGAGGCATCTCATTGAGCGTTGTTAGAACAAAATGTATTCCGTTTAATTCAATTTTTCCACCAAAACATTTTTGTTCAAAAGTCTTGATTGATCCATTAGAAATGATCTGTCGAAAAAAGAAATTAAGAGAAAAAGAAAAGGATAAACCATCTGCGCTGGAATCTCGTACTCGCTTAATAAAACATTTTGAAACGATCTTTACATAGCAACAGCCGTAGCAACCAGTGTTTACAGTCGGAAAATGATCTCGAACATAGATTCATTTTAACATACATCAATGACACTTTGAAGAAAAGACATGTACAGATTGCTAGTTATTTCCCTCCACATACCCTCCTACTGCTGGCTTGTTAAAAGTTGAACTCATTCGTAAGGCCGGTCATGTGTGAAACTACATTTTTCTGGAATGACTTCCTGTTTGGAAGACGTCTTACTCTTTTAAAAAGCCTACAATCATGGACAAAAATGTTTGACACATTTGAGCAAAACAAACGCTTTCTATCGGCGTCCTTCCGTAATTTCAAAAAACAATCTTTTTGTCGATAGCCAGCCCCCCTCTCCCCGTTTTCAATGTTGCAATACGCTCCGTGGACATTTTCAGGTTTTTTGGGGAAGTGTCTCAACTGCTTTTGTCCATGATTGTAGGCTCGAATTTCTCCGCTCACTCGTGTTCTAGTCTACGTTCCTTCCCGAGAGTGCTTTCACGGGAGGAGCGTGGGCCCCTTTCCCGGAGCGATTCTAGAATACCCCGCCACTAAAATCTAGTGCTTAAAAACCTCCTCCCGCACTCCTGCAGTCACGTAATTCTGAATACTTATTGGGTGTAAAACTAGTGCTCCCGCAGTCCCACACTCCCGCAGTGGAAATAAATGAATTTTAAATAATTATAGAACTAGTGCTCCTGCAGTCCCGCACTCCCGCAGTGGAAGTAAATAAATATTAAATGGTTTTAGAACTAGTGCTCCCGCAGTCCCGCACTCCCGAAGTTGAATAATAATGTAATTAGACGAGTAACAGCGGCTGCTAATCCAGGTTAATACTCCGTAAAAAACCTAGGTGCTACAGAAACCTACACCACAAGAAGTTTAGCAGGGAGAGGATTGAGAGAGTGATACACAAATAAAGTCATTTTACGCTGAATAAGCTGAAACCAGTTTACGAGATGCTCTGCTCTCAGCCTCTATGAGCTTTTATGAGGACCTTTAGATTAAACTATCAGTATGATTCTCAAATTTCAAACCAGTGACGTTTCCAGAGCCCAGGCTTTTCATGTTGTTTTAGACAGAGAGGGTACCACATGGGATGAAGTGGGTATGCTATACTATGAAGCCTGTAAACTAGAATTAAAGTCACATCTTTAGTCCTGTACACCTGTTTATTGGCGGCTTAGCTATCTGGTAGCCTGTGTAAAACTTGAGGGGAGGAGTGGAGAGCGGAATGGAGAGCGGAATGGAGAGCGGAATGGAGAGCGGAATGGAGAGCGGAATGGAGAGCGGAATGGAGAGCGGGGGTAGGAGTATGGGGCTAGATAGCCTGCGTTACAGACGAACTAAATCCCGGGGTTTAGTTCGTCTGTAACGCAGGCTAGGGGTCGGCTAGGGGTTAGAGAGTTCCTTGCCGTTTTTCCTGGGGTTGGTCGCCTCACTGTTTACGTCAATACCCTGTTTACTGTCTGCAACATATTATTAGGGAACTTAAGCACCGACGACGGCGACGCCAGGGACGACGCCTAGTAAAAAGTGAATTTAAATTTTACTCTCGAATTTCGTAAGTAATTAAACCCGTTCAGAGCGCATATCTGTCTAAACACCTGCTCAAACTAAATGTGCAAAGCCAACGATCAGTTACATAAGGAAATCCAAAATATTTGCCGTCGAGGCGTACGTTCTCCACAATACGCAAAACTTGGTCATTTCACGATGTAGTTTGGCACAGAACGGTAACGAAATGTACAAAGATTTATAACGCACGTGCACAGCTATTGTTCTGCTCATTAAATCTTTTGTTTGGTGACGTTCCCGTTGCCGTTGCCGTCGTGGTTTGCTTAAGTTCCCTAATAACTCTAGAGAGTGAACTCTGTGTTTCGCGTATTTGTTTGTTTGATGTTCCCTAGGTAACAGGTCTCTGTTGGCTCCATCAGCGCATTCAGAAACATTTTTCCTACATCGATGATAAGCTTGCCCTTTAAAACCCCTTATGAAGTTTACAGTACAGCGGAAGCCTCTTCACTGGCTGCGAAGACGGTGAACAAAATCCGTCGTTTACAACATAAATTAGGATTTGGAAATTAATGTACTTGGTATGAAGGTGAGAAAAGAAATACTGACAGTCACACCAAACACAAGTAACGAGTAACAAGTTATAAGACAGAATGTTTTAATGGTATAACTTTAAGAACACAGTTCTCAACTCTAACATTCAAGGTAGTTTGTTCTGTTTTATCTTGACATGAGCCATGTATAGCAGCTGAAGTGTTTTGTCTGTAAGCTACATGAATACTTCTTTTTACACTTGCTACATTGTTTGTATTTTACAAGACTTGATTAATGCCATCACTGGCAATTATTTTGTTTTTTTTTTATTCAATATACACAGGCACGCAACACGCCACGCTCATGAATGACGTAACAAGTGAACAGAATAAAAATACTTATGAGACTATGTCGAGCTCTCCATTAAAAGGTAAACCTACTAATTACTTTGGGCCTCAAGAAGAGGGAGGGGAACATGGGACCTTTGTTTGAAACGAAAAAAAAACAAGAAAAAGAAGAGGCAAAACATAAGATATAAACACAGAGAAAAAGAAACTCTCAATTAATTTTTAAAAGCGTCCCTTTTGTACAAAAGTAATAGCACTCAATTTCTCATCCGTATGACTGTTATATTAAATTCTTATATAAATTGTATGAAATTAAAAGTTATTGTTAACTTTAGTAAAACGACACATTGTTCTGTGGGCTTGGCATCATTTGATGTACTCATTTTCTTGAACAGAGGGTTTGATGCAAAGAACTCCCAAAATCAACATACATTTTTTTTGAAATAAATATTCTTCCTCGGAGACAGTTGAGTTCATTATATAATAGCAAGTGAGAAGTTCATAAGTTACTGAGACAAAAATTGGAAAAAAATTACCAGTTAAATGCAGTAAATGTGAGCTGTCACTGAAAATAAGGGTTAAAGGTTACATTGTACATTTTCTTTTACATTTAGATCCAAATGACGGCCATTTTACATTTCTGGGATGGCAGAAAAAATGGCCGAAAATTCTTGGAGCCTAGAGAAATAACTGATTACCAATAAACCATTAGTTTACAATGTGGTTCAAAATAACAATTTTAGAAAACGAGAATAAAACTGTGCGATACAAAGTTGTATTAACAACTGTTTGTTTCCCTATAGCTCGCTTTTAGAGGTTTCCCAATTCCAGACCTTTCATTAGCAGGCTACTAGCTGACAGAACATTTCTAATAATTCCCTGTGATTCAGACACAGAAAGTAGCTGTTTTCTGGCTCCAAGGATAATACAGTATAACTCTAACAAGCTGGCAACAAACTGTGCCCCTGTTATGGACAAAACCAACTGGAAGTTTGCAACTTGTTAAACTTACAAGACATAACCAAAAGTGCATTATTCCAATCAGACTTTTCTCCTTTCTTGTGTGAGTTGCTGAGAATGGTCGACTGTGTCTTCCAAGTCTGATCACAACATTGAAATTTTTAACAAATAAGGTGCAACACACAAAATAATTCAATTAATTGTGTAACTTAGATTCTTTAAAATCTTTACCAAATTTTGGTCTTATTTATTAAACAACATAATCTTAACTTGTTGAGTTGCCTTCACTATCCATTTGCTTAGTATCTTCTGTTTTTCCATTTGCTGTTGACTCTGCCTGTTCATCAAGCTGGTTTTTGTGTGCTGAGGCCTGTTCACTCATGTAATGTGCTCCTTGAAACTCCTGTGGCCTCCCATCAGGGCCCACCTGAGCTGTCTTGATTACACCCTTCCTGTTCAGGTCGTGGATCAGGTTGGCAAGTTTCTCTGCTTCTTCTTCTTTTTCTTGCTCACTCATTTCATCCAATGGATTAGGTTTGCCATCATCTTTTGGAATGGCTCCTAATAACAAATAAAATCAATAATCTGTGAACTAACAGATTACCTAACAAGGTTAGATTTCTTTGTTAAAATCTCCCTCAAAGCGTGAGCTTCTGTTTTATGATACATATAGGTCATGTCTCTCATTGGTGAGAAAAAATACTTTCAAATTGAAGGAAACATCTTGGAATTCAGCCTTGCTAAGGTACAAAGACTACCCAAGCAGTAACAAAAGACTGATTGTGAAAAATAAACAAAGATGCTTAAATGAGAGAAATTGCCTGCTTATTTTCAAGATGTATCCTCTTCTAACAAATGCATTTACAGTACATTGCAGTATTAGTTTTTGCCTGTAACTGTCAACATACAGTAAAGATACACCTAGTGACTGAGAACTTGTGGAATAAAATCTTGGAATTCACATCCACATCAGATATGAACCTGTTGAGCCTCAAAATTGAAATAGGTTTTCATTTGCTGCAGACAAGAGTTTCCTGTAAGGTTTTCCTCACCAATCATTGGATCAATGTGTGACTTGTCCATAGCATATTCTTCAGTTTCAGAATCCTCGTCATCTGAAGAGTAATCTCCACTGCTCTGAGGCTGAACATTACCCATGAGGCCACGTGATGCCAGAAGCCCTGCAGCATTCCCATAACCAGTGTACTTGATAAGACGATTCACATTCTCTTTACAGAGAACAAACAGGAAGTCTGCCACAAGCTCCTGAGGAAAACACATGCTTCAGCCAATTAATACAGGAATCTCAACAGAAACTTTAATTTTCCGGCTCTGCTCATATTTTTAGTTTTATCTCATATATTTGCAATTTTAACGAGTTGTAAAGTATGTCACAATTTAGCCGCTGCAGGGGCTGCACTGATTTTTACATTGTAAAGCTATCTATCTATCTGCATAGTTGGGAGAAATGGGGTGGAGGGTGCTGGCATTGAAATGTATAGCATTTGAAAGTCAATGATTCACAGAGAATTTCAAAGTAACAACATTATCATAATAACTAGTAGTTTCCATGGGAAAGTGAAGTGTTGCGAGTGAAGTTTATGTGGAAGATGTTTTTATGTCATTTAGGAAGTATTGTAGAGGGATAGTCAACATAAGCCACTAGATTAGAGTATTTTGCCAAAGGCTTCTGTTTTAAAAAAATGTACTGAAGTCGACACAATAAACTGTTCACTCATGCAAAAACCGTTCATTGAGTATTCATGGTTGACGGCGACTGCATCAGGTCACAAATAATTTATGACAATAAGATATTTTGTATCTGTTTCCAATTGATGTTCACTGAAATGCTCCTCTGTTAAACTGGCAAAACTGCTTGTCAGATGTTTAAATGCTCCTTGAAACTCGTTTTATGTTGAGTAACAGTTCGAATGACTTTTTAATACCATTTGTGACATTCTGAAAGCCCATCCGCAGTCACACTGTTACTCCATGGTGATTGGATGCTGCTAAAGAATGCATCCAATCAGGGTGGAGCAAACAGCGTGACTGTTGCTCCTTGGCACACGAAATCTTGGCCGCGGATGCTGGTCGCTTTGAAAGCTGCACTTCTCAAAATTTTTTGGGCAGTTAGCACTTGGATTTTAGATGGATCTTTGATTGAATGCCACGAGAAGAAGCATCAACCTTTCAGTTTATCTTGTGTTCGATTTGGAAGCTAGGCGATTCATTTTCTGGGTGAAAATCTCCTTGGAGCTGGAGGAGTCGAAAATGAGCATTCCACTTACTTACACCCGAATGTTTTTGAGTCAATAAGTCATCGTGTCTGCAGGGTATAAGGTAAGTTACTTGTAAGCAAGTCGAAAATGTTCAGCTTTTTATCTTTAGTAACATTTGTAGCCTTGTAAATGGTTCACAATTAACATTGCTAAAAACTAAAATACACCAAAAGCCACATGTTGAATTGATTCTATTTTTAAATACAGTTTTAATGAATCTTTTTGGACAAGCACTTTTGGGTCTTGGACAACCAAATTCTCTGTGATGGTTGTCTGATGGACAAGTGGATTTCAAAATGTTTCTCTTACTCTGATCACAAAGTGTCATTTTCATCTTACTTAATACTTGACAGAATTATGTGTTTTGGTGACTTTAAAGGAAAGGGGACACTTTGTGATGCTTATCATAAAGAGTATGCATCTCATTAACCTGCATTTCTGGACATAGCTGTCATCATCATCATCATCATCATCATGAGTGACAGAGAGGTGTTTGCTACAGTTCTCAAGTTTAAGACTCGCCATAGCAACTGTGTGCCACCCACCTTAATATCTTCCAGTGGAGATGTCATTAGCCTGACTAGCTCATTCCGTATCAAATGTCCTTCTTCAGGGCGAGTGGTCCCCACCCGTCCAAGAGGAGGCAGCACTTCTTGTCGCAGATACTTTCTGATCACTCTGTCTCCACGAGCCATCTGACAAAAAGCACTGACAATAGGGACAACATTCTCCTGTAGTGGTTGGCTGGTGGCTTTAACACGATCATCAAGAACCGCCAACATGGCCCTAATTGCTAACATATTGTAGTTCTAAAAAAGGAAGAGTGCACACATAGTATTGTGACACATCACTAATTAACAATTAGATTATGAGCTCAAGATTTCTAAATGTGCTTCTTTTAGTTTTCTCAGGAATTTAATTACCCATTTACATCTAAAATTCCTTCCAAACCTCAAAAAACTATAAAAATGTCGCATTTCAAGGACAACCGGCAGCAACTGCACTCTAATGGCTATAGTATACGAGTAGCTCAGCCAATCACACTGCAGCATTTGCATTAGTTTACTAGTAGAATTCTGCTTATAAACAATAATTACTAATAAACTGGACAGGACATAGTTCATGAAGACAAAAACAATTGTAATGATTTTTATGCTACTTGTGTAACTGTTCATTACTAACATTGGCAATAGCCTGCGTAGCAACCATTCCTGAGCGTTTTTAGGGAAAGGAAAACCCAGAAATCTATCGAGATTGGCAAGTGAACGAGTTTTGGTCGCTCGCCGATCTCAATGGATTTCTGGGTTTTCCTTTCCCTAAAAATGCACAGGAATGCTTGCTACGCAGGCTACATTGGCAAAAATTAGGTTACCAAAAAAAACTCATGGACTGGTATGAACTTATCGAGACTTAAGTTCTCAAGCTGACCCTGTGATGGAAAATTGAACTTGAAGCTATCCATATTTAATTAAAACAGACGTTTTGTATCCTTGGAGTGCCCAACAGGGAAGAAAAAATTTGTTTGCTATCTACCTGTTTGATTACCAAAAGAAATCTTAATAGAAGTACATGTAACAACATTAAGTAGAATGAAGTCCAGGTAAGAAGATTTTAGAGTAGCTTGATTTGTAATTCTCTGTCTTAGGATTAAGGGAATAAATCTGGATGGGAAAAACACAAATTATGCAAATCAATCCAAACTAGTTGCAAATTATTTTGACTTGAAAACCATTGTAAACTACAACATAGACACATGCCCCCCAGTCAAAACAGTACAAACAGATTCATACAACATGAAGATACTTGTTCATAATCTAACCTTAAACTGTATCCTAAATCGTTTGGATGGACGCTTTGTCTCAAAATCCTGAGCAAGCTTCCTAGAAACACTAGACGGCATTGTCCACATCAGATGTTTAAGGCAGTTAGATGGCATATTGCTAACAATATTAATGGCATGGTTAGGAAGGTTTTCTGGGTGGTCAGGGAGAGGTTTGACATGTGCGAACATGGATCGTACAATGAACACAATCCTCTCACAATGTTCAAGTGTGTCTGTACTGTTGGGTTCTGGAAGGTTTATCGTGACGTTGAACATTGTTTTCAGGATTTCAGCTGAGACACGAACTTCATCATGTGTCATACTGTAGGTTATTGGACTTTCTTCAATTGTAGCCCTGTAGAAATAACAACATACATAATGTTATAACCAAGTTAACATTGATATTTGTTGATTGCAAGATCAAGATAATTAAACTGAATCTACATAACTTGAAACACCATATAAAAGAGATGGAAAGGAGGAAACTCAAATGAAAGGAATACTGTACACAGATGAAATTTTAGGGCCTAGTGAGAATGAAGTTTGATGTAGTAAATTTTAGTTTTTAGTTAGAGCTGGCCAAAAGGGGAAGCTCCAAAAATTTTTTTTGTATTCTGTTGCACCAATTCTACATTGGTTACTCAAATTTACCAAAACCACATGCAACTTTATTTCTTAATGAACACTAAATGCATGAAAACTGGGCTCAGTTGAAATCTGGCTTCTATAGTAATTGTATCTATAAAAAGTTCTCGATCGTGATTGGTCCACTGCAGTCCTATTTGTTACCTTATTGGCACATGATCACATGGGTGTCCAATTACAGGTGTCCGATTTGAGCTTTTTGCAATTGGATACCCATGTGATTTGCAGGTCAATTATGCGCACTTTAATGGCTTCCTCCGCAGTGTTTTGTTCAGTTTTTAAAACTTAGGAAAAGCATTACAGACGTTTTTGCTCAAAAGAAGTTCTCATAAGTTATTTTATTAAATTAATTCCAAAGTTTGTTATGGATATGATTAATCATCGGACCTTGTGTTGTACAATTCAGGGAGTAATCGCATGAGAAATTTCAGAATCAGACAAGTGCAAAGCGCTTGTCTGACTTTGAAATTACTTGCATGATTACTCCCTGAATTGTACTTCACTTGTATTCGAATTGCACTCCTCTCGTATTTGAACTGTACTCCACTCTAATTGTCCTCAATAAATCACATACAGCCAATCAGAATGTGTGTTTCCAGAAAATATCCATACCCCTACAATTGAGGGAATTGGAAATTCCGAAGGGGAGGGGGGGGTCAAAGACCCAAGAAATTCCAGAGGGGAAGGGGGTTGTATGATCGAGTTAGTTTCCAGAGGGATTCCAGAGGTCCTTTGATTCAATACAGATTTGAGTGTCAATCAAAGTGTTCAAAAATCCTTTCTTACCTACTAAGTTGAACTTTCACATGAAAAATAGTGGCTTGAATACTTGTATTTGACTCCCATTATATTTGAAATACATTTTCTTTCTTCAAAAAGCACTTTGGAAGCTAACAAATGTGAAGAACGTGCAGTTGCATGGAAATGGCTGCCATTAGTTGTTACCAGTCCACATGGAGTCACCTTCTGGACCAAAAAGCACTGGAGACTAGCCTAGTTTGTTTTCGCATTGGTCTTCAAAGTGGCAGTCGATTTCATTCGTGAAAATTAGTTGTTTTATAAAGGTAGAAATGTTACGATTTTGCAAACTTGAGAATTTCTTATCCCTGTTTATCTCTGTCTATCTGTATGTAATTTTGCTGCAAAATTAGCTTTCAACCTGAGTCTGTTGGCGATCGTGTTGGCAGTAAAAATATGGTGACAATTTCATCCACACTGATTTTCAGTCCTTCAATGGAAATTGTACCACATTTACAAAGGGAATTAGTCATGTAGGAAGGTAATTTGACAAGTTAACACTTTATCTGTTTTTTTAAAGCATGTTTTACTAAAGGGCTGAATGATTTCTTTGCGAGTATCTTCAGACATAGATGTTACAATCGATCGAGAATATTAGTATAGTTATGTGCAATGCAAATGGCTAAATGTTTGGAGTGTTTACTTTTACTTTAACACACTTTCTTGCCAAAACTATTTTTTCCAGAGGGTATGGGGGTGTACAAAATAGTAGTGGAAATTCTGGAGGGGTGGGGGGGTTATTTTAGTGGTCAAAAAATGGAAATTCCAAGGAGGAGGGGGGGGGGGAGGGGCTTACATGAAATTCCCTCTGTGGTGGGAGTATGGAAATTTTCTGGAACTACACAATACAGGAAATCATCATCCAGGAGATGTTGTCAGTGTCAGTGACCAACAAGAAAGCCAATGCTACTTTGCTCACTGAGCACATTTTTATTTACAGTCATATTTCTTTTCTCTTTAACAATTAGACTACGAGCCTGAGTTTTCTACGAGTAGATATCGCTCATAGAAAACAAGGGCAAGTAGTCTAATTGTTTTCGTATAAATTTACCGTAGTCTCATTGCATAAAAAGAAAAAAAAGTCAAGTAATGCGTAGAAAAGAACTGTTTTATTATGTTACATCAGGTTCAAACATGATGCGCGATGTGCACTGATGCATAACTGTTGACTATCAGCAGATAGTCGACGGTGATATAGCCAATCAAATTCACGGATTCACAATAGACTATGGTAAATTTATACTAATTTTAATTAAGCTTAATGTAATTTCTGTAAATACTGTTAAAGTTATAATTATTGTAAATAGTGCAAACCAATCACTGAATCTGAAATCTAAAATCATTAAACCCTCTGAACTAAGATTACAAGAAGAGTATAAGGATTGGTGAGGGGAATTAAGAGCTCAAACTTCTGAAAGAAGTTTGTAACTAGGTCTTACAAAGAAGTAACTGCTAAAAAACCTTATTTGTATGCCGATGTTACTCACCTCTCTACCACAGTTAACGCTTGTAGTTTTGCTGCAGTCAACTGCCCACAACCATCCCTGACTTTGGTTTCATGACAAATCTTTCTCTGCTCCTTTCCTGGAATACAGGTGTCTAACGCATGAGTCAGGACACAAAAACCATTGTTAGCAACAACTTCTACTCTCGCAGTGTTTTCAAGAGCCGTTAGTAGGAAAAGAAATCTCAAGTCAAAATACTTGACATTCGTATCTAACCGAGTGTTATCGAACCATTTCTTCACTCTTGTGATGATAGCTTCAGTGCATTTATTCGTAAAACAGTGCTGACGGACCAATGAGCTGTGATAAACTACATTGCATAAACATTTAAGAGCTTCGATTACTACATCGCTAGCGGCAATAACTCTCTCCACACCACAATCTCTGTTTTTTTCAGTTTTCATCCTTGTGTCGTCGACTTCGTTCGAGCAACTTTCAGTCGGTTTAGATCCTTCAGGTATAAGTTCCGCAAGCGACAACAGAACAAAGCTTGACTTTTCAGATGTAAGCGATCCTAGACCATCTTTATCCCGGCTTAAAATCCGCAAAGCAGTCAGGGCATGTATTTTGAACTGAAGTCCGAGGTCTTTGGTTGTCAACTCGTTGAGTATCACGTCGATGAATTTCCTCCTAAGGTTAATATCTATGTGGAAGAAAGTGAACGTCTTTTCGTTCTCAGAACAAAACTGTTGAAGTGCCTTCACAGCATTTTCTTCGTTTTGCGAATCTAAATTTTCAAGGATCGAAATGTATTCCTCCATGATTTCTGTCTCCTCGGCTTAGGAGAGGAAGGCCTGGCCACTAAGCATGAAAGACATATAGCCAGGCTACTAAGCTTGTGGCTTGAGGGAAACTGCGAAAAATGTCTGACACTTGGACTGAAATTCAAGAACACAAACGCCGGCAAGAAAGCCTACGTGATCGTCTTCAGCGGCGAAGAAGGGAACGCCAAGGAATAGGAGGCCAAGATAGCGATTTATCAGGTTTGTATAGTACCACTAATGTCACTAATCTGCACTGGTGTTTGTAACTTAATTATGAAAGATTCCCCTAAGCATGGCCTTTTCTTGAAGTTTACTGTTAATTTGTTTCATTTTGCTGTTAGCTATAAAACAAATATATCAAGCTTAATTCTAGGGTAAAAAATTAGAAGTGTGTCTATACCCTATGAACTTGCATAAAACACTGGTTTTAAAACCAGGTGATATCAATCAATGAAAGTCAATTACCAACAATTAATAATAATTAATATTAATAATAATCAATAACAATTAATTGATTAGTATTGAAATCAATTAAAATTGATGCCTTAAAATTGAGTGAATATCGATTTTTATTGATTATGAAATTTGTTATTTATTTTCAATAGAACACACCATGTGAATTAACAAACCATTCACTAAACTTTTTAATTTCTTCAAACTTACAAAGTAATCTCTTCATGTCATGGTCAAAGGGGACTAACAAGCTTGATTTGAAGGTGGCCAAGCTGCCCCTGAGCACTGGCAACTTTGCATGTGTTGTGGTTTGAATGTATTTTTGGTTTAATTCTTGTTAAACCAGTTTAAATTTTTTAAACTGGTTCATATTTTTCAAACTGGGTTGAAATTTTTAAACCAGTTTAATTTTCAATTTTGAGCAGAATGTGAGCATGTGTCTTAGTAATTTGGGTTAAACACTAAAGTTAGTGATTAGGCTTCAGCACTTAATTAGAATGGTTAGCTTTGATGTTAGGCTGGGAACTTTGCATATGACTTAGTAGTTTGGGTTGAGCTCTCAAGTTAGTGATTAGGCCTACCTAACTACTTATTTGGAATTGCGCCTTCTTAGTAATTAAGACAAAGTTCATGTATGAATAAATTAAAATTTATTTGTATTTATGAATAAATTAAAATTTATTTGTATTTATGAATAAATTAAAATTTATATGAGAGGGGCTTGGGGTGATGAACTGATAATTAAAACAAGTATGAGAGCTCATACATCCAGTGCTTTCATGGCCAAGTGGTAATGACAGTGGGAAGCAGATCCAGAGGTTGGCGGTTCAAATCCTGGTGAGTACGGGATAAAAAGCAAAAAAAAGTGAAACCAGCTGTTAATTAGTATATTTCCAAGGTATCTGGTTTGAAAAATTTCAACCCAGTTTGAAAAATTTAAACTGGTTTAAAAAAAAATTAAACCAAAAAAAAATTCAAACCACAACACATGCATTCGCAGGTTTTCCTCTCTTCTTGAATGTGAAAAATGTTTCCCCAATATTGAGTTTAAAGGGACATGTGTGATAACTACCCTCTACCCTGGTATGCAGTGTATACATAATACTACTTGCTTTGCTGTTTCAAACACCAACAAAAGTCTGAACCAAGTGAAGTCCAGAAGTAAGTATGTTGTGGGAATACCAATGGGAATACAAGTGATTATGAAAACACACTGTCAGGAAAAATGTGTGCAATCAAATTACCCTGGACACACATGCCCATGATTTGTGAAGAATTTCCATGCTACCACATGCTATAAAGTTGCATAATAATTAGTTATTGATTATTTATGAAAATCAATAATAATCAATAGCAACTAAGAGGATTTGCTGAGTAACAATTTTTGTTGATTGGTTGAACCAATCAATAATAATCAATGGATTATTATTGATTACTATTGATTATATTGATTACAATCAATAGTTTATTTTCATTGATTGATATCCCTGGATTGTAAAGTTGATGCCAGATAACATGTTCTCTGAGAATTTTGTATTAGCTGAAACAATGTTTTATAAAAAATACTTGAGTTGGTGAATTGGCAAAGAAGCTCATCACTAAAGTTATGAAGTCTTGTAAGCTCAAAAACCAATAAGTGCATAAAAAACGGGAAAGAAAAGAATTAGCCTTGACATAAATGTAATTTAGATTGCTGAATTTCAAGCCAAGTATTTATTTCTGGGTGTAGCCTTAGAAGGGCATAGCCTTGTGGCTCTCAAGTCAGTATTAATCAACATTTGCTCCTGCAAAATGTTTGGAGAATAATAAACACAATAGCCTTTAGTTGGTATAAAAACGTGCTGAGATATTTGTCTGCAGACATTGTCTGTCCTGCATAGCTCATAGTTTTGTTTGGGCTTTGCTCTCAGAAAACTGTTTGCTTCTTGGAACAGATGATGTCCTCACACAAATATCCAAGGCGATTTCTGCTCCAAATTTAGACAATTGTTTATATAATTATTCTAGCATGGCTCTGAGGCTTTCAGGACAACATTGCAAATTTTTCAAGTTTCTTTTGCCCCTGTATTCCCAAAGAGACTTGTTACAAAGGAATTACCACCTAACTTAGAAGTTTGTCCAGAAAGCCTCAGAAACGTGTTGAATATAGAATATCGAATGTGGCCTGCATTATGCATGTCTGGCTGATAAACATGTGACTGAACGAAGTCACTGGTGTGTTAGCTCTGGTCATTCTGGTCATTGTCACTGTTTTTAAACCAATCAAAACTTGATCTTGTAACTGATATCTTATGCCCAAGAGGGGGAATCCCCATGGTTCGCACGGGCATGGAATACTCCTTGAAAAACTGCTAGGTCCTTGAAAACTCCTTGAAAATGATTTTTTCCTTGAAAACTCCTTGAATTTGAAGAAGCAGTGCTTGAATTTTATGCAAAAGTCCTTGAATACTTAAGAATACAGAAAAATAAGTTTATTTTGACATCAAAAGACTGAAAAGATTGGGTTAACATCTGACATCAGTTGAGAAACTCATCATCTAAAAAATGACGAAGCTTTTTATAACAGGACAATTCAGTGTCAAAAAGGACACTGCATTATCAATCAGCAATGGGTAGTTAATTCCAAGTACAAAGGCTGGTTGACTGCGCCCAGTGGGTTATTCGTTGCTTCAATTAGCACTTTAATTTACACTTTAGAGTTAACTCTCTGTTCCACTATTTGCATTTAAAGCTGACAGGAAAAAGGCCTTGAGCAAATGTTGCGATCGAATGATCAACATTTCAAACATAGGAGAGCCTGCATTGAAAATCGCACATGAAAAGTAAAGGCACAAAAACAACAGTAGAATTGAAGGTGAACAGGCTGTGACATTATCCTCATTTGGTTTTGTATCATTTGGAAATGGGAATTCATTTGAAGCAGGAATAGCAGGAACAACGCTTTGAGGCGATCTATGAAAAAACTTAATGATCTTGTTTCCTTAGACAAAAAAATTAAGTTCCATGCTGGAAAAGTTGAAGGCATGATTCTATTCAATCCTATCCTTTGGCTGTATGACTTTATTTGCACTTACAGGAATTGCTTTTTTGGAGTGACTGGAAAAAATGTGATATCGTGCCTTTGGAAATGGACTCCTTGAATATTGTTTAAAGTCCTTGAAAAGTCCTGGAAAAGTCCTTGAATATAAGGTCATCAAGCCTGTATGAACCATGAGAGGGGGAATCCCATATATAAAGGACAGGGGTGTTCATCAGAAATTTCAAAACAACCCTCAAGGGATATCAAGAGAATGTTTTGTGGGTACGACTTGAAGTGTCTCTTCACCCTTTAGAGATAGCAATTCTAGAACTATACATTAACTGACACTGACTTTTTCAGCTCAATGCCCTAAAAGGTAACACGAAAGCTCCCTCAATGAACCTTTTATGGCTGAACTCAGGGCTCGAAAAATATTTCAATTCCACCTTGCCCATTGGGCAAGTAACCCTCAAGTTTTGCTTGCCTGGGCACTTCCCCTCTTGCCCAAGTTTTCAAACTCATTACTAATTCATGAAAACAAGAATGGAAGTCAAACTACAGGCACACCCATCTTGACAGTAGTCCTCTTAGTGCTGATCACTTTCATGTTTACTTACTTCCTAGTTCCTGTATTACACACTGGATATCTTTGTTATGATACAGCCTTGAGTCAATTTGTTCAATTCGTCGAAGATCGTGTTCGACTCCTTGAATGTTCACCTGCATCTTGGCTAGCTCCATGAAATCATTGTGAAGAGAAGCGCGAGAAATTTATGACATGCATAATTATCAACAAATTGCCTTCTGACTTCAGTTTTGACACATGCAGGCACAGTGTTGAATTTTGAAAAGCTTGTGAGAGCATATTTTTTCATTTGGGTGAATGAAAAATAGTTTCAGTCAATGGAAAATGTCTTCTTTTGAAAGAAACACTATTCTAAGTCATCTTCCAGGAACTGTGAATGTATTTTGATGACATGGTATTTTGATCCATTTCTTTTTAATGATATAACACTTTTCATTTCGCGTGACGGCGTCCAACTTGCATGTTTCGCCGAAAACAGAGATTTACCTGGATATTAGCATCAAAAACGCTGGCTTCGTTTTGACGGCAGAAATATACGATTCCGTTTTCGTGTGCACGTTCTACAGTTTTAATTAATTTATTGTTGTTGAGTTAAGTTTTGAACAGAGAAACTGAAAAATGCTTGCTGAAAATTGCTAAACTTAAGAAATATACACAGTGTCTTCATTCCCAACACAGCTATGTTTATTCTGGAAAGAAATTTGATCAAGACAGATTTTGATCATGTGCTAGGCAACCACTTCTGATCTGAGCCTTCTGTTTCTTCTCAAAAATCATTATGAAAAATTTAGTCGGCGAATGGCTTGCCTGGGTCCTTGCCCATCAGGCAAGGAAGGAGAGATAGTTACTTGCTCGAAGGGAAAATCGACTTGTCCCGGACGACTGGACGGGGTTTTTTCGAACCCTGTGAACACCATAAAATGTAACCCCTAAAAGTTATAATGACCATCCTGATCCTTTATATGTGCCACCCTTCCCCCTGGGCTCTCAAGTTTCTGTTTTATCAAGTTGGTAATAAGACTGGGGGAACAAGATAGTGGAAATTGAAGTATTTGTTCATGTATAACAAGAATGCAGCTGTTTGTTTCTCATAATTAATGCTATTTTGTTTTTGTGAAATTCGTTACTTAGCTGAATGCACTTTGGTGAACCATGGATTAAAATTCTAAAGCACGATTAATCTCTCAAACAGGAGTGTGACTGTAAATTTCTGAAAGGTCCCTTTTTCTGTATTGTACATTAACAGGTACATTGACACCGCCACCAGAACATGTAACACCTGCTCCAGTAGAAGAAACGTCAGTTACAAACAAACAAGCAGATAAAGTTGTAAAAGTAGATCCACTATTGGAGAGCAAGCTTCTTGAGTATCTCTGTAATCCTTCATTGACAATTCCAGTTGATTCTGTACAGTTAACAAGTTCTCTTTCATCCAAGGTATGTAGTTCACAATATAAGCTTGTTTACTGAGTAGAAAGGCCCAATAAGAGAATATTTTACTGTTGCGAGTTGGTTATTTGAAGTGGTAGTAGTTTGCAGTCTAAACAGAACGCAGGGTTGTTGGAACAGCAACAAAGTTATTTTTTCAAAACCAAAGTAGTAAACCCCACACAAGACTTCACAACAAGCACACACCAGGCTTGCAATATATTCTTCGACCTTTGTCACTCTTGTATAAACACAGCCTCTGCCAGATATCCACGCGACCTCTGTCACACTTTAACAAACACTACTGATTCAAGAGATTATTCTCTCTAAACACTCCTGGGAAAAACCACTTTAAAACTACACCGATTCGCTTATATACTTTTCAGCATTAGGTTCTAGAACTTTCCGGCTCTACTAAATAAAGTAACATTACAACATTAAACTATTTACAGCAACACACGCAATGCTGAATCACTGTGATACGATACTAATTAAATATGCACTAAGCAGTTAGTCTTCATTCACTGGAAATGAACCAAACTTATCTCAATTTTACTTTGTGTGTGTTATCAAACAGGCTGAGGGTGGAGTCTCCCATGAAGCTGTAGAGAGCTTACTACAGAAGTTTGCCATTCAGGACTTTATAAGGTTAGATATTACAGATTATATAATAACCCAAGTTATTCTCACATTTTGATTAATTCTCACGTATGATCTATTAGAGGACAAATGCACGATTGACATCATCAATAGAAAGTTTTTCACTCTGCTGTTTTGAAATGGCAGACAGTTTTGGGAATTAAGATAATATTTTATGTGACTGGGCAAAAAATAAGGTACAAAAAAGTCTTGCCGAGGCATTAAACAGGTTCAAGAAGCAGGACAAAGAAAAATAAAGCCGTTTCTTTTAGAAAATTATTCAGAAGAAATTCTCGAGCAGTTTCAGTCATCAGTCGAGCGAGACTAAACCACGCACAAAATTGGTCTTGGTAAGCTGATATTGATTTCTTTATCTCGAATTTAAAGAACCCAATAAACAAAATGTTTTGAGATTAATTTATTTAAGAAAATTGAACTTTTTCCAGTGTCAAAATAACTGTTGACACACTGATTGATGTCAGAAATGAAACATCAAAACATCACTTCTTAAAATCAGATAAAATAAACACATAACCTTGCTTTCCGATACGAATGTTCCTGTCTGTTTTAGAGCACAGCAGCGAGCTAAGTATAGCTAACCACAGCTCACAGCTAACAGTATTGCAGCTAAAATGTGTCTCTGACACTATATCAAACTGATTTGAGAATCACCAAACCATAGAACACAAAAGTCTCCACCGTAATTTACGCTTCTTTCATTCAAAACTTGAATCAAAAGGTTGACCGCAACCACAAGTTTTCCATGGGTATTTTTTCAACTCCTGCGATTTTCAAGGCAACGTCGAAGCTTTTAGGCTCACAGGGCTGCTCTGATGACTAAAACTGACATGATTTTTCTGGCATTTTCCTCAAGATTTGTAGATTTCACAGTTCAATTCTGCTTTCGCTGTAAGTTTTCTTTCCAGTGAATGAAGACTAACTGCTTAGTGCATATTTAATTAGTATCGTATCACAGTGATTCAGCATTGCGTGTGTTGCTGTAAATAGTTTAATGTTGTAATGTTACTTTATTTAGTAGAGCCGGAAAGTTCTAGAACCTAATGCTGAAAAGTATATAAGCGAATCGGTGTAGTTTTAAAGTGGTTTTTCCCAGGAGTGTTTAGAGAGAATAATCTCTTGAATCAGTAGTGTTTGTTAAAGTGTGACAGAGGTCGCGTGGATATCTGGCAGAGGCTGTGTTTATACAAGAGTGACAAAGGTCGAAGAATATATTGCAAGCCTGGTGTGTGCTTGTTGTGAAGTCTTGTGTGGGGTTTACTACTTTGGTTTTGAAAAAATAACTTTGTTGCTGTTCCAACAACCCTGCGTTCTGTTTAGACTGCAAACTACTACCACTTCAAATAACCAACTCGCAACAGTAAAATATTCTCTTATTGGGCCTTTCTACTCAGTAAACAAGCTTATATTGTGAACTACATACCTTGGATGAAAGAGAACTTGTTAACTGTACAGAATCAACTGGAATTGTCAATGAAGGATTACAGAGATACTCAAGAAGCTTGCTCTCCAATAGTGGATCTACTTTTACAACTTTATCTGCTTGTTTGTTTGTAACTGACGTTTCTTCTACTGGAGCAGGTGTTACATGTTCTGGTGGCGGTGTCAATGTACCTGTTAATGTACAATACAGAAAAAGGGACCTTTCAGAAATTTACAGTCACACTCCTGTTTGAGAGATTAATCGTGCTTTAGAATTTTAATCCATGGTTCACCAAAGTGCATTCAGCTAAGTAACGAATTTCACAAAAACAAAATAGCATTAATTATGAGAAACAAACAGCTGCATTCTTGTTATACATGAACAAATACTTCAATTTCCACTATCTTGTTCCCCCAGTCTTATTACCAACTTGATAAAACAGAAACTTGAGAGCCCAGGGGGAAGGGTGGCACATATAAAGGATCAGGATGGTCATTATAACTTTTAGGGGTTACATTTTATGGTGTTCACAGGGTTCGAAAAAACCCCGTCCAGTCGTCCGGGACAAGTCGATTTTCCCTTCGAGCAAGTAACTATCTCTCCTTCCTTGCCTGATGGGCAAGGACCCAGGCAAGCCATTCGCCGACTAAATTTTTCATAATGATTTTTGAGAAGAAACAGAAGGCTCAGATCAGAAGTGGTTGCCTAGCACATGATCAAAATCTGTCTTGATCAAATTTCTTTCCAGAATAAACATAGCTGTGTTGGGAATGAAGACACTGTGTATATTTCTTAAGTTTAGCAATTTTCAGCAAGCATTTTTCAGTTTCTCTGTTCAAAACTTAACTCAACAACAATAAATTAATTAAAACTGTAGAACGTGCACACGAAAACGGAATCGTATATTTCTGCCGTCAAAACGAAGCCAGCGTTTTTGATGCTAATATCCAGGTAAATCTCTGTTTTCGGCGAAACATGCAAGTTGGACGCCGTCACGCGAAATGAAAAGTGTTATATCATTAAAAAGAAATGGATCAAAATACCATGTCATCAAAATACATTCACAGTTCCTGGAAGATGACTTAGAATAGTGTTTCTTTCAAAAGAAGACATTTTCCATTGACTGAAACTATTTTTCATTCACCCAAATGAAAAAATATGCTCTCACAAGCTTTTCAAAATTCAACACTGTGCCTGCATGTGTCAAAACTGAAGTCAGAAGGCAATTTGTTGATAATTATGCATGTCATAAATTTCTCGCGCTTCTCTTCACAATGATTTCATGGAGCTAGCCAAGATGCAGGTGAACATTCAAGGAGTCGAACACGATCTTCGACGAATTGAACAAATTGACTCAAGGCTGTATCATAACAAAGATATCCAGTGTGTAATACAGGAACTAGGAAGTAAGTAAACATGAAAGTGATCAGCACTAAGAGGACTACTGTCAAGATGGGTGTGCCTGTAGTTTGACTTCCATTCTTGTTTTCATGAATTAGTAATGAGTTTGAAAACTTGGGCAAGAGGGGAAGTGCCCAGGCAAGCAAACTTGAGGGTTACTTGCCCAATGGGCAAGGTGGAATTGAAATATTTTTCGAGCCCTGAGTTCAGCCATAAAAGGTTCATTGAGGGAGCTTTCGTGTTACCTTTTAGGGCATTGAGCTGAAAAAGTCAGTGTCAGTTAATGTATAGTTCTAGAATTGCTATCTCTAAAGGGTGAAGAGACACTTCAAGTCGTACCCACAAAACATTCTCTTGATATCCCTTGAGGGTTGTTTTGAAATTTCTGATGAACACCCCTGTCCTTTATATATGGGATTCCCCCTCTCATGGTTCATACAGGCTTGATGACCTTATATTCAAGGACTTTTCCAGGACTTTTCAAGGACTTTAAACAATATTCAAGGAGTCCATTTCCAAAGGCACGATATCACATTTTTTCCAGTCACTCCAAAAAAGCAATTCCTGTAAGTGCAAATAAAGTCATACAGCCAAAGGATAGGATTGAATAGAATCATGCCTTCAACTTTTCCAGCATGGAACTTAATTTTTTTGTCTAAGGAAACAAGATCATTAAGTTTTTTCATAGATCGCCTCAAAGCGTTGTTCCTGCTATTCCTGCTTCAAATGAATTCCCATTTCCAAATGATACAAAACCAAATGAGGATAATGTCACAGCCTGTTCACCTTCAATTCTACTGTTGTTTTTGTGCCTTTACTTTTCATGTGCGATTTTCAATGCAGGCTCTCCTATGTTTGAAATGTTGATCATTCGATCGCAACATTTGCTCAAGGCCTTTTTCCTGTCAGCTTTAAATGCAAATAGTGGAACAGAGAGTTAACTCTAAAGTGTAAATTAAAGTGCTAATTGAAGCAACGAATAACCCACTGGGCGCAGTCAACCAGCCTTTGTACTTGGAATTAACTACCCATTGCTGATTGATAATGCAGTGTCCTTTTTGACACTGAATTGTCCTGTTATAAAAAGCTTCGTCATTTTTTAGATGATGAGTTTCTCAACTGATGTCAGATGTTAACCCAATCTTTTCAGTCTTTTGATGTCAAAATAAACTTATTTTTCTGTATTCTTAAGTATTCAAGGACTTTTGCATAAAATTCAAGCACTGCTTCTTCAAATTCAAGGAGTTTTCAAGGAAAAAATCATTTTCAAGGAGTTTTCAAGGACCTAGCAGTTTTTCAAGGAGTATTCCATGCCCGTGCGAACCATGGGGATTCCCCCTCTTGGGCATAAGATATCAGTTACAAGATCAAGTTTTGATTGGTTTAAAAACAGTGACAATGACCAGAATGACCAGAGCTAACACACCAGTGACTTCGTTCAGTCACATGTTTATCAGCCAGACATGCATAATGCAGGCCACATTCGATATTCTATATTCAACACGTTTCTGAGGCTTTCTGGACAAACTTCTAAGTTAGGTGGTAATTCCTTTGTAACAAGTCTCTTTGGGAATACAGGGGCAAAAGAAACTTGAAAAATTTGCAATGTTGTCCTGAAAGCCTCAGAGCCATGCTAGAATAATTATATAAACAATTGTCTAAATTTGGAGCAGAAATCGCCTTGGATATTTGTGTGAGGACATCATCTGTTCCAAGAAGCAAACAGTTTTCTGAGAGCAAAGCCCAAACAAAACTATGAGCTATGCAGGACAGACAATGTCTGCAGACAAATATCTCAGCACGTTTTTATACCAACTAAAGGCTATTGTGTTTATTATTCTCCAAACATTTTGCAGGAGCAAATGTTGATTAATACTGACTTGAGAGCCACAAGGCTATGCCCTTCTAAGGCTACACCCAGAAATAAATACTTGGCTTGAAATTCAGCAATCTAAATTACATTTATGTCAAGGCTAATTCTTTTCTTTCCCGTTTTTTATGCACTTATTGGTTTTTGAGCTTACAAGACTTCATAACTTTAGTGATGAGCTTCTTTGCCAATTCACCAACTCAAGTATTTTTTATAAAACATTGTTTCAGCTAATACAAAATTCTCAGAGAACATGTTATCTGGCATCAACTTTACAATCCAGGGATATCAATCAATGAAAATAAACTATTGATTGTAATCAATATAATCAATAGTAATCAATAATAATCCATTGATTATTATTGATTGGTTCAACCAATCAACAAAAATTGTTACTCAGCAAATCCTCTTAGTTGCTATTGATTATTATTGATTTTCATAAATAATCAATAACTAATTATTATGCAACTTTATAGCATGTGGTAGCATGGAAATTCTTCACAAATCATGGGCATGTGTGTCCAGGGTAATTTGATTGCACACATTTTTCCTGACAGTGTGTTTTCATAATCACTTGTATTCCCATTGGTATTCCCACAACATACTTACTTCTGGACTTCACTTGGTTCAGACTTTTGTTGGTGTTTGAAACAGCAAAGCAAGTAGTATTATGTATACACTGCATACCAGGGTAGAGGGTAGTTATCACACATGTCCCTTTAAACTCAATATTGGGGAAACATTTTTCACATTCAAGAAGAGAGGAAAACCTGCGAATGCATGTGTTGTGGTTTGAATTTTTTTTTGGTTTAATTTTTTTTTAAACCAGTTTAAATTTTTCAAACTGGGTTGAAATTTTTCAAACCAGATACCTTGGAAATATACTAATTAACAGCTGGTTTCACTTTTTTTTGCTTTTTATCCCGTACTCACCAGGATTTGAACCGCCAACCTCTGGATCTGCTTCCCACTGTCATTACCACTTGGCCATGAAAGCACTGGATGTATGAGCTCTCATACTTGTTTTAATTATCAGTTCATCACCCCAAGCCCCTCTCATATAAATTTTAATTTATTCATAAATACAAATAAATTTTAATTTATTCATAAATACAAATAAATTTTAATTTATTCATACATGAACTTTGTCTTAATTACTAAGAAGGCGCAATTCCAAATAAGTAGTTAGGTAGGCCTAATCACTAACTTGAGAGCTCAACCCAAACTACTAAGTCATATGCAAAGTTCCCAGCCTAACATCAAAGCTAACCATTCTAATTAAGTGCTGAAGCCTAATCACTAACTTTAGTGTTTAACCCAAATTACTAAGACACATGCTCACATTCTGCTCAAAATTGAAAATTAAACTGGTTTAAAAATTTCAACCCAGTTTGAAAAATATGAACCAGTTTAAAAAATTTAAACTGGTTTAACAAGAATTAAACCAAAAATACATTCAAACCACAACACATGCAAAGTTGCCAGTGCTCAGGGGCAGCTTGGCCACCTTCAAATCAAGCTTGTTAGTCCCCTTTGACCATGACATGAAGAGATTACTTTGTAAGTTTGAAGAAATTAAAAAGTTTAGTGAATGGTTTGTTAATTCACATGGTGTGTTCTATTGAAAATAAATAACAAATTTCATAATCAATAAAAATCGATATTCACTCAATTTTAAGGCATCAATTTTAATTGATTTCAATACTAATCAATTAATTGTTATTGATTATTATTAATATTAATTATTATTAATTGTTGGTAATTGACTTTCATTGATTGATATCACCTGGTTTTAAAACCAGTGTTTTATGCAAGTTCATAGGGTATAGACACACTTCTAATTTTTTACCCTAGAATTAAGCTTGATATATTTGTTTTATAGCTAACAGCAAAATGAAACAAATTAACAGTAAACTTCAAGAAAAGGCCATGCTTAGGGGAATCTTTCATAATTAAGTTACAAACACCAGTGCAGATTAGTGACATTAGTGGTACTATACAAACCTGATAAATCGCTATCTTGGCCTCCTATTCCTTGGCGTTCCCTTCTTCGCCGCTGAAGACGATCACGTAGGCTTTCTTGCCGGCGTTTGTGTTCTTGAATTTCAGTCCAAGTGTCAGACATTTTTCGCAGTTTCCCTCAAGCCACAAGCTTAGTAGCCTGGCTATATGTCTTTCATGCTTAGTGGCCAGGCCTTCCTCTCCTAAGCCGAGGAGACAGAAATCATGGAGGAATACATTTCGATCCTTGAAAATTTAGATTCGCAAAACGAAGAAAATGCTGTGAAGGCACTTCAACAGTTTTGTTCTGAGAACGAAAAGACGTTCACTTTCTTCCACATAGATATTAACCTTAGGAGGAAATTCATCGACGTGATACTCAACGAGTTGACAACCAAAGACCTCGGACTTCAGTTCAAAATACATGCCCTGACTGCTTTGCGGATTTTAAGCCGGGATAAAGATGGTCTAGGATCGCTTACATCTGAAAAGTCAAGCTTTGTTCTGTTGTCGCTTGCGGAACTTATACCTGAAGGATCTAAACCGACTGAAAGTTGCTCGAACGAAGTCGACGACACAAGGATGAAAACTGAAAAAAACAGAGATTGTGGTGTGGAGAGAGTTATTGCCGCTAGCGATGTAGTAATCGAAGCTCTTAAATGTTTATGCAATGTAGTTTATCACAGCTCATTGGTCCGTCAGCACTGTTTTACGAATAAATGCACTGAAGCTATCATCACAAGAGTGAAGAAATGGTTCGATAACACTCGGTTAGATACGAATGTCAAGTATTTTGACTTGAGATTTCTTTTCCTACTAACGGCTCTTGAAAACACTGCGAGAGTAGAAGTTGTTGCTAACAATGGTTTTTGTGTCCTGACTCATGCGTTAGACACCTGTATTCCAGGAAAGGAGCAGAGAAAGATTTGTCATGAAACCAAAGTCAGGGATGGTTGTGGGCAGTTGACTGCAGCAAAACTACAAGCGTTAACTGTGGTAGAGAGGTGAGTAACATCGGCATACAAATAAGGTTTTTTAGCAGTTACTTCTTTGTAAGACCTAGTTACAAACTTCTTTCAGAAGTTTGAGCTCTTAATTCCCCTCACCAATCCTTATACTCTTCTTGTAATCTTAGTTCAGAGGGTTTAATGATTTTAGATTTCAGATTCAGTGATTGGTTTGCACTATTTACAATAATTATAACTTTAACAGTATTTACAGAAATTACATTAAGCTTAATTAAAATTAGTATAAATTTACCATAGTCTATTGTGAATCCGTGAATTTGATTGGCTATATCACCGTCGACTATCTGCTGATAGTCAACAGTTATGCATCAGTGCACATCGCGCATCATGTTTGAACCTGATGTAACATAATAAAACAGTTCTTTTCTACGCATTACTTGACTTTTTTTTCTTTTTATGCAATGAGACTACGGTAAATTTATACGAAAACAATTAGACTACTTGCCCTTGTTTTCTATGAGCGATATCTACTCGTAGAAAACTCAGGCTCGTAGTCTAATTGTTAAAGAGAAAAGAAATATGACTGTAAATAAAATATGTGCTCAGTGAGCAAAGTAGCATTGGCTTTCTTGTTGGTCACTGACACTGACAACATCTCCTGGATGATGATTTCCTGTATTGTGTAGTTCCAGAAAATTTCCATACTCCCACCACAGAGGGAATTTCATGTAAGCCCCTCCCCCCCCCCTCCTCCTTGGAATTTCCATTTTTTGACCACTAAAATAACCCCCCCACCCCTCCAGAATTTCCACTACTATTTTGTACACCCCCATACCCTCTGGAAAAAATAGTTTTGGCAAGAAAGTGTGTTAAAGTAAAAGTAAACACTCCAAACATTTAGCCATTTGCATTGCACATAACTATACTAATATTCTCGATCGATTGTAACATCTATGTCTGAAGATACTCGCAAAGAAATCATTCAGCCCTTTAGTAAAACATGCTTTAAAAAAACAGATAAAGTGTTAACTTGTCAAATTACCTTCCTACATGACTAATTCCCTTTGTAAATGTGGTACAATTTCCATTGAAGGACTGAAAATCAGTGTGGATGAAATTGTCACCATATTTTTACTGCCAACACGATCGCCAACAGACTCAGGTTGAAAGCTAATTTTGCAGCAAAATTACATACAGATAGACAGAGATAAACAGGGATAAGAAATTCTCAAGTTTGCAAAATCGTAACATTTCTACCTTTATAAAACAACTAATTTTCACGAATGAAATCGACTGCCACTTTGAAGACCAATGCGAAAACAAACTAGGCTAGTCTCCAGTGCTTTTTGGTCCAGAAGGTGACTCCATGTGGACTGGTAACAACTAATGGCAGCCATTTCCATGCAACTGCACGTTCTTCACATTTGTTAGCTTCCAAAGTGCTTTTTGAAGAAAGAAAATGTATTTCAAATATAATGGGAGTCAAATACAAGTATTCAAGCCACTATTTTTCATGTGAAAGTTCAACTTAGTAGGTAAGAAAGGATTTTTGAACACTTTGATTGACACTCAAATCTGTATTGAATCAAAGGACCTCTGGAATCCCTCTGGAAACTAACTCGATCATACAACCCCCTTCCCCTCTGGAATTTCTTGGGTCTTTGACCCCCCCCTCCCCTTCGGAATTTCCAATTCCCTCAATTGTAGGGGTATGGATATTTTCTGGAAACACACATTCTGATTGGCTGTATGTGATTTATTGAGGACAATTAGAGTGGAGTACAGTTCAAATACGAGAGGAGTGCAATTCGAATACAAGTGAAGTACAATTCAGGGAGTAATCATGCAAGTAATTTCAAAGTCAGACAAGCGCTTTGCACTTGTCTGATTCTGAAATTTCTCATGCGATTACTCCCTGAATTGTACAACACAAGGTCCGATGATTAATCATATCCATAACAAACTTTGGAATTAATTTAATAAAATAACTTATGAGAACTTCTTTTGAGCAAAAACGTCTGTAATGCTTTTCCTAAGTTTTAAAAACTGAACAAAACACTGCGGAGGAAGCCATTAAAGTGCGCATAATTGACCTGCAAATCACATGGGTATCCAATTGCAAAAAGCTCAAATCGGACACCTGTAATTGGACACCCATGTGATCATGTGCCAATAAGGTAACAAATAGGACTGCAGTGGACCAATCACGATCGAGAACTTTTTATAGATACAATTACTATAGAAGCCAGATTTCAACTGAGCCCAGTTTTCATGCATTTAGTGTTCATTAAGAAATAAAGTTGCATGTGGTTTTGGTAAATTTGAGTAACCAATGTAGAATTGGTGCAACAGAATACAAAAAAAATTTTTGGAGCTTCCCCTTTTGGCCAGCTCTAACTAAAAACTAAAATTTACTACATCAAACTTCATTCTCACTAGGCCCTAAAATTTCATCTGTGTACAGTATTCCTTTCATTTGAGTTTCCTCCTTTCCATCTCTTTTATATGGTGTTTCAAGTTATGTAGATTCAGTTTAATTATCTTGATCTTGCAATCAACAAATATCAATGTTAACTTGGTTATAACATTATGTATGTTGTTATTTCTACAGGGCTACAATTGAAGAAAGTCCAATAACCTACAGTATGACACATGATGAAGTTCGTGTCTCAGCTGAAATCCTGAAAACAATGTTCAACGTCACGATAAACCTTCCAGAACCCAACAGTACAGACACACTTGAACATTGTGAGAGGATTGTGTTCATTGTACGATCCATGTTCGCACATGTCAAACCTCTCCCTGACCACCCAGAAAACCTTCCTAACCATGCCATTAATATTGTTAGCAATATGCCATCTAACTGCCTTAAACATCTGATGTGGACAATGCCGTCTAGTGTTTCTAGGAAGCTTGCTCAGGATTTTGAGACAAAGCGTCCATCCAAACGATTTAGGATACAGTTTAAGGTTAGATTATGAACAAGTATCTTCATGTTGTATGAATCTGTTTGTACTGTTTTGACTGGGGGGCATGTGTCTATGTTGTAGTTTACAATGGTTTTCAAGTCAAAATAATTTGCAACTAGTTTGGATTGATTTGCATAATTTGTGTTTTTCCCATCCAGATTTATTCCCTTAATCCTAAGACAGAGAATTACAAATCAAGCTACTCTAAAATCTTCTTACCTGGACTTCATTCTACTTAATGTTGTTACATGTACTTCTATTAAGATTTCTTTTGGTAATCAAACAGGTAGATAGCAAACAAATTTTTTCTTCCCTGTTGGGCACTCCAAGGATACAAAACGTCTGTTTTAATTAAATATGGATAGCTTCAAGTTCAATTTTCCATCACAGGGTCAGCTTGAGAACTTAAGTCTCGATAAGTTCATACCAGTCCATGAGTTTTTTTTGGTAACCTAATTTTTGCCAATGTAGCCTGCGTAGCAAGCATTCCTGTGCATTTTTAGGGAAAGGAAAACCCAGAAATCCATTGAGATCGGCGAGCGACCAAAACTCGTTCACTTGCCAATCTCGATAGATTTCTGGGTTTTCCTTTCCCTAAAAACGCTCAGGAATGGTTGCTACGCAGGCTATTGCCAATGTTAGTAATGAACAGTTACACAAGTAGCATAAAAATCATTACAATTGTTTTTGTCTTCATGAACTATGTCCTGTCCAGTTTATTAGTAATTATTGTTTATAAGCAGAATTCTACTAGTAAACTAATGCAAATGCTGCAGTGTGATTGGCTGAGCTACTCGTATACTATAGCCATTAGAGTGCAGTTGCTGCCGGTTGTCCTTGAAATGCGACATTTTTATAGTTTTTTGAGGTTTGGAAGGAATTTTAGATGTAAATGGGTAATTAAATTCCTGAGAAAACTAAAAGAAGCACATTTAGAAATCTTGAGCTCATAATCTAATTGTTAATTAGTGATGTGTCACAATACTATGTGTGCACTCTTCCTTTTTTAGAACTACAATATGTTAGCAATTAGGGCCATGTTGGCGGTTCTTGATGATCGTGTTAAAGCCACCAGCCAACCACTACAGGAGAATGTTGTCCCTATTGTCAGTGCTTTTTGTCAGATGGCTCGTGGAGACAGAGTGATCAGAAAGTATCTGCGACAAGAAGTGCTGCCTCCTCTTGGACGGGTGGGGACCACTCGCCCTGAAGAAGGACATTTGATACGGAATGAGCTAGTCAGGCTAATGACATCTCCACTGGAAGATATTAAGGTGGGTGGCACACAGTTGCTATGGCGAGTCTTAAACTTGAGAACTGTAGCAAACACCTCTCTGTCACTCATGATGATGATGATGATGATGATGACAGCTATGTCCAGAAATGCAGGTTAATGAGATGCATACTCTTTATGATAAGCATCACAAAGTGTCCCCTTTCCTTTAAAGTCACCAAAACACATAATTCTGTCAAGTATTAAGTAAGATGAAAATGACACTTTGTGATCAGAGTAAGAGAAACATTTTGAAATCCACTTGTCCATCAGACAACCATCACAGAGAATTTGGTTGTCCAAGACCCAAAAGTGCTTGTCCAAAAAGATTCATTAAAACTGTATTTAAAAATAGAATCAATTCAACATGTGGCTTTTGGTGTATTTTAGTTTTTAGCAATGTTAATTGTGAACCATTTACAAGGCTACAAATGTTACTAAAGATAAAAAGCTGAACATTTTCGACTTGCTTACAAGTAACTTACCTTATACCCTGCAGACACGATGACTTATTGACTCAAAAACATTCGGGTGTAAGTAAGTGGAATGCTCATTTTCGACTCCTCCAGCTCCAAGGAGATTTTCACCCAGAAAATGAATCGCCTAGCTTCCAAATCGAACACAAGATAAACTGAAAGGTTGATGCTTCTTCTCGTGGCATTCAATCAAAGATCCATCTAAAATCCAAGTGCTAACTGCCCAAAAAATTTTGAGAAGTGCAGCTTTCAAAGCGACCAGCATCCGCGGCCAAGATTTCGTGTGCCAAGGAGCAACAGTCACGCTGTTTGCTCCACCCTGATTGGATGCATTCTTTAGCAGCATCCAATCACCATGGAGTAACAGTGTGACTGCGGATGGGCTTTCAGAATGTCACAAATGGTATTAAAAAGTCATTCGAACTGTTACTCAACATAAAACGAGTTTCAAGGAGCATTTAAACATCTGACAAGCAGTTTTGCCAGTTTAACAGAGGAGCATTTCAGTGAACATCAATTGGAAACAGATACAAAATATCTTATTGTCATAAATTATTTGTGACCTGATGCAGTCGCCGTCAACCATGAATACTCAATGAACGGTTTTTGCATGAGTGAACAGTTTATTGTGTCGACTTCAGTACATTTTTTTAAAACAGAAGCCTTTGGCAAAATACTCTAATCTAGTGGCTTATGTTGACTATCCCTCTACAATACTTCCTAAATGACATAAAAACATCTTCCACATAAACTTCACTCGCAACACTTCACTTTCCCATGGAAACTACTAGTTATTATGATAATGTTGTTACTTTGAAATTCTCTGTGAATCATTGACTTTCAAATGCTATACATTTCAATGCCAGCACCCTCCACCCCATTTCTCCCAACTATGCAGATAGATAGATAGCTTTACAATGTAAAATCAGTGCAGCCCCTGCAGCGGCTAAATTGTGACATACTTTACAACTCGTTAAAATTGCAAATATATGAGATAAAACTAAAAATATGAGCAGAGCCGGAAAATTAAAGTTTCTGTTGAGATTCCTGTATTAATTGGCTGAAGCATGTGTTTTCCTCAGGAGCTTGTGGCAGACTTCCTGTTTGTTCTCTGTAAAGAGAATGTGAATCGTCTTATCAAGTACACTGGTTATGGGAATGCTGCAGGGCTTCTGGCATCACGTGGCCTCATGGGTAATGTTCAGCCTCAGAGCAGTGGAGATTACTCTTCAGATGACGAGGATTCTGAAACTGAAGAATATGCTATGGACAAGTCACACATTGATCCAATGATTGGTGAGGAAAACCTTACAGGAAACTCTTGTCTGCAGCAAATGAAAACCTATTTCAATTTTGAGGCTCAACAGGTTCATATCTGATGTGGATGTGAATTCCAAGATTTTATTCCACAAGTTCTCAGTCACTAGGTGTATCTTTACTGTATGTTGACAGTTACAGGCAAAAACTAATACTGCAATGTACTGTAAATGCATTTGTTAGAAGAGGATACATCTTGAAAATAAGCAGGCAATTTCTCTCATTTAAGCATCTTTGTTTATTTTTCACAATCAGTCTTTTGTTACTGCTTGGGTAGTCTTTGTACCTTAGCAAGGCTGAATTCCAAGATGTTTCCTTCAATTTGAAAGTATTTTTTCTCACCAATGAGAGACATGACCTATATGTATCATAAAACAGAAGCTCACGCTTTGAGGGAGATTTTAACAAAGAAATCTAACCTTGTTAGGTAATCTGTTAGTTCACAGATTATTGATTTTATTTGTTATTAGGAGCCATTCCAAAAGATGATGGCAAACCTAATCCATTGGATGAAATGAGTGAGCAAGAAAAAGAAGAAGAAGCAGAGAAACTTGCCAACCTGATCCACGACCTGAACAGGAAGGGTGTAATCAAGACAGCTCAGGTGGGCCCTGATGGGAGGCCACAGGAGTTTCAAGGAGCACATTACATGAGTGAACAGGCCTCAGCACACAAAAACCAGCTTGATGAACAGGCAGAGTCAACAGCAAATGGAAAAACAGAAGATACTAAGCAAATGGATAGTGAAGGCAACTCAACAAGTTAAGATTATGTTGTTTAATAAATAAGACCAAAATTTGGTAAAGATTTTAAAGAATCTAAGTTACACAATTAATTGAATTATTTTGTGTGTTGCACCTTATTTGTTAAAAATTTCAATGTTGTGATCAGACTTGGAAGACACAGTCGACCATTCTCAGCAACTCACACAAGAAAGGAGAAAAGTCTGATTGGAATAATGCACTTTTGGTTATGTCTTGTAAGTTTAACAAGTTGCAAACTTCCAGTTGGTTTTGTCCATAACAGGGGCACAGTTTGTTGCCAGCTTGTTAGAGTTATACTGTATTATCCTTGGAGCCAGAAAACAGCTACTTTCTGTGTCTGAATCACAGGGAATTATTAGAAATGTTCTGTCAGCTAGTAGCCTGCTAATGAAAGGTCTGGAATTGGGAAACCTCTAAAAGCGAGCTATAGGGAAACAAACAGTTGTTAATACAACTTTGTATCGCACAGTTTTATTCTCGTTTTCTAAAATTGTTATTTTGAACCACATTGTAAACTAATGGTTTATTGGTAATCAGTTATTTCTCTAGGCTCCAAGAATTTTCGGCCATTTTTTCTGCCATCCCAGAAATGTAAAATGGCCGTCATTTGGATCTAAATGTAAAAGAAAATGTACAATGTAACCTTTAACCCTTATTTTCAGTGACAGCTCACATTTACTGCATTTAACTGGTAATTTTTTTCCAATTTTTGTCTCAGTAACTTATGAACTTCTCACTTGCTATTATATAATGAACTCAACTGTCTCCGAGGAAGAATATTTATTTCAAAAAAAATGTATGTTGATTTTGGGAGTTCTTTGCATCAAACCCTCTGTTCAAGAAAATGAGTACATCAAATGATGCCAAGCCCACAGAACAATGTGTCGTTTTACTAAAGTTAACAATAACTTTTAATTTCATACAATTTATATAAGAATTTAATATAACAGTCATACGGATGAGAAATTGAGTGCTATTACTTTTGTACAAAAGGGACGCTTTTAAAAATTAATTGAGAGTTTCTTTTTCTCTGTGTTTATATCTTATGTTTTGCCTCTTCTTTTTCTTGTTTTTTTTTCGTTTCAAACAAAGGTCCCATGTTCCCCTCCCTCTTCTTGAGGCCCAAAGTAATTAGTAGGTTTACCTTTTAATGGAGAGCTCGACATAGTCTCATAAGTATTTTTATTCTGTTCACTTGTTACGTCATTCATGAGCGTGGCGTGTTGCGTGCCTGTGTATATTGAATAAAAAAAAAACAAAATAATTGCCAGTGATGGCATTAATCAAGTCTTGTAAAATACAAACAATGTAGCAAGTGTAAAAAGAAGTATTCATGTAGCTTACAGACAAAACACTTCAGCTGCTATACATGGCTCATGTCAAGATAAAACAGAACAAACTACCTTGAATGTTAGAGTTGAGAACTGTGTTCTTAAAGTTATACCATTAAAACATTCTGTCTTATAACTTGTTACTCGTTACTTGTGTTTGGTGTGACTGTCAGTATTTCTTTTCTCACCTTCATACCAAGTACATTAATTTCCAAATCCTAATTTATGTTGTAAACGACGGATTTTGTTCACCGTCTTCGCAGCCAGTGAAGAGGCTTCCGCTGTACTGTAAACTTCATAAGGGGTTTTAAAGGGCAAGCTTATCATCGATGTAGGAAAAATGTTTCTGAATGCGCTGATGGAGCCAACAGAGACCTGTTACCTAGGGAACATCAAACAAACAAATACGCGAAACACAGAGTTCACTCTCTAGAGTTAATAATATGTTGCAGAGAGTAAACAGGGTATTGACGTAAACAGTGAGGCGAACAACCCCAGGAAGAACGGCAAGGAACTCTCTAACCCCTAGCCGACCTCTAGCCTGCGTTACAGACGAACTAAACCCCGGGATTTAGTTCGTCTGTAACGCAGGCTATCTAGCCCCATACTCCTACCCCTGCTCTCCATTCCGCTCTCCTCTCCTCCCCTCAAGTTTTACAGAGGCTACCAGATAGTTAAGCCGCCAATATACAGGTGTACAGGACTAAAGATGTGACTTTAATTCTAGTTTACAGGCTTCATAGTATAGCATACCCACTTCATCCCATGTGGTACCCTCTCTGTCTAAAACAAAATGAAAAGCCTGGGCTCTGGAAACGTCACTGGTTTGAAATTTGAGAATCATACTGATAGTTTAATCTAAAGGTTCTCATAAAAGCTCATAGAGGCTGAGAGCAGAGCATCTCGTAAACTGGTTTCAACTTATTCAGCGTAAAATGACTTTATTTGTGTATCACTCTCTCAGTCCTCTCCCTGCTAAACTTCTGGTGGTGTAGGTTTCTGTAGCACCTAGGTTTTTTACGGAGTATTAACCTGGATTAGCAGCCGCTGTTACTCGTCTAATTGCCCCCGCAGGGTTTTTGGCCCCAGAGGGCCAAAAACCCGAGGAGGCACCTTAGGACTCTCCGCGTAATAGAGAGAGAAGAAGAGAGAATGTAGGTATTTCCGGTATATAGCCGCAAAAAATCTCGATTTGATCGCTTGCACGCCCGCAAGGGATCGACGTTTTTCCCGCAAACGCTCATGGGAGGCCAGCAAACGGGCGCGAGGACTTGCGGGATCGGCGTCTTTGCCACGAGCTTTGTCCTTGGTTTAGATCTCGAGCTCAAGCGTCCCTGAAAAGCGTTTGTATTTGCTGGCCTCCATTACTATTTCAGCGCGATCAAATAAGTTCGCTTCAAAATGGCCGAGATTATGACCTCGAAAACAAATTGAAAACGCTTTCAGAGATCCTGAAGATGGATTTTGGGGGAAAAACAGCTCAGAGAGTCCTGAAGTATACTAGATCGAAATTCGAGGCCAGTGTGGTTCATTTGCGACTAAATAGCTAAATCAGTATAGTACCTTCCGATCGTCAGAATTACCCAAGGATAACAATAAGGTGACAGGCCTGCGCGACTCCTATTCACGTGTAGTAGCCGCTTAGGAAGTTTTGCCCCTTTTGTATGGTACGATCGGAGGATCTTTGAATATTTCGCTAAGCACTAATCCTGTGTTTTCAAGGAGACATTTCGTCAGAGTAAAGCCGTTAGAGGTCATATTTCTGTGTTGCTTCCGCTGTTATCCGCTTGTAATTTGCAGAGTTTGACACCTCTGTCTTTTTGCCAGTTTTTTTCTCTTCAGTATTGCAAGATATGTTTTAGGTTCTCTCAAATGTTAGCTCTGGAGGAATAAAGTTTGAAATATTCCTTTGGCATCTCGTTTATTTGGATGGCTTATTTTCACTGAGTAATCTTACGGCAGGGATCCAAATGTAAATGTTTTGCGGCGTTTTCATTGAGGACAAAAAGCTTGACTCTAATTTGCATATATGGCGACTGTAACGCGATACTTTTGTTTACATTTCACTTCTGTTGTGCTTTCGAGATACGTTTGTTCGTACACTCTTTTCTTTTCTAAGGATGTTATTTTTCCTACCCAGACTGAATATTCTTATTTTTCTGCCGATTTTAGGCTGAAAATATTCTTGTATTATTCTTACATTATAGCTTATGGCATTTTCGTTTTATTTAGAATTTATTATGCTATCAAGTACAATAGTCTGAATTTCAGCCGTCTCCTCCCTTTACCCCGAGTGGGGCGCCCCACTCGGGGTAAAGGGAAGAGACGGCTGAAATTCAGACTATCAAGTACAAGTGTTTGGTTTCTGGATCTGGATCGCGTTCAGCACATTGTGCATGTGCTCTGGACACCACTTTTCGTAGCGAGGCTAAAATGTCACGTCAAAATATATTCTTATATAAAAAAGAGTTCATATCAAGACAATTGTTTTTTTTAGTATCTGACTAGAACAATAACGTTCAATATTATTGTTTCAATGAGCAGAAATAAAAGAAAGCGGGGGCAGCTTTAGTGATAACTATTACTAGTTACATTATTATTCAACTTCGGGAGTGCGGGACTGCGGGAGCACTAGTTCTAAAACCATTTAATATTCATTTACTACCACTGCGGGAGTGCGGGACTGCAGGAGCACTAATTCTATAATTATTTAAAGTTCATTTATTTCCACTGCGGGACTGCGGGAGCACTAGTTTTACACCCACTAAGTATTCAGAATTACGTGACTGCAGGAGTGCGGGAGCAGGTTTTTAAGCACTAGATTTTAGTGGCGGGGTATTCTAGAATCGCTCCGGGAAAGGGGCCCACGCTCCTCCCGTGAAAGCACTCTTGGGAAGGAACGTAGACTAGAACACGAGTGAGCGGAGAAATTCGAGCCTACAATCATGGACAAAAGCAGTTGAGACACTTCCCCAAAAAACCTGAAAATGTCCACGGAGCGTATTGCAACATTGAAAAGGGGGAGAGGGGGGCTGGCTATCGACAAAAAGATTGTTTTTTGAAATTACGGAAGGACGCCGATAGAAAGCGTTTGTTTTGCTCAAATGTGTCAAACATTTTTGTCCATGATTCAGGGGCACCCAACGAGAATATAGTTCAAAACCACTAAAACATAGCATTGTTGAGAGTTTTTTGGTATTTAAACGGTAGATATAGGCATATTTTTATCCCCTAAAAATTTTTCATCTGTTCGGATTTCCTAGCTGAAAGTCTAGTGATCCGAAAATTACAGGGATCAAAACTTACCTTTTCGAAAATTTCAGCCAGAAAAAAGGCTCCCGAAAATTATAGGTGACCTTTTTAGGGTAAAAATCCGTTAAAAATAGGCAATTATACCATATTTTAGATGTTCGAAAATCTTAGGAGAAGCAGGCAAGCAAGAAATTTTACAAAAAATGTTCCGAAAATTCTAGATCTCAAATCGTCTTCCGAACAGATATATTTCCGAAAATTGTCGTTGGGTGCCCCTGATGATTGTAGACTTTTTAAAAGAGTAAGACGTCTTCCAAACAGGAAGTCATTCCAGAAAAATGTAGTTTCACACATGACCGGCCTTACGAATGAGTTAAACTTTTAACAAGCCAGCAGTAGGAGGGTATGTGGAGGGAAACAACTAGCAATCTGTACATGTCTTTTCTTCAAAGTGTCATTGATGTTTGTTAAAATGAATCTATGTTCGTTATCATTTTCCGACTGTAAACAATGTTTGCTATGGCTGTTGCTATGTAAAGATCGTTTCAAAATGTTTTATTAAGCGAGTACGAGATTCCAGCGCATATGGCTTATCCTTTTCTTTTTCTCTTTTCTTTTTTCGACAGATCATTTCTAATGGATCAATCAAGACTTTTGAGCAAAAATGTTTTGGTGGAAAAATTGAATTAAACGGAATACATTTTGTTCTAACAACGCTCAATGAGATGCCTCCTGGAACAATTTGGAGCTTAGCAACCATTTGCTTAGCGAAATATCAACTGCCGTCCATTCTGCGCCAAAGAAACTGGAAAACAAAACAATCGCCGCTCATTTTAAATTACGTTTGAGGAAAGCTCAGTCAGGGACGCCATTGTTTCGGTAATGCTCAGTTTTCAAACTGTTTTCCGTGCACACTAAAACGCAAGGCGCTTAAATTTCTCCTCCAGTTTGACGAGCGTTTTCGTTAAGCTGTGTTTTGTGACGGATTAGTGTGGACTCACCTAACCGTGGAAAGAAAGCCGTATTTTCAAATTTATCCGACGTTGTGCCATCGGGGCCTTAAAATCTAGCAATAAAAGTCTTTGTCACAATAATAATACGCTAATAACTCGCTTCAAATACGATTTGTTTATAAATAAGCCGTCAAATTTCCCAAATTCCCTACAGAGGATTTTGTGGCCATTTTATGGGGATCCTGACTGAACATTGACTCTTCGTATTCCTTCCCATTCCCACCATAAAAAAGATTTTATTATCATCCTTGTAACAATTCAAGTCAGCACGCACTAGGATGCATGTTGCAGCAGAGCTGGTGCGCCCACTGTTGCGACAGACATATTACCCCTGCTTTTATAACGGTCACGAGTTTAAACCAGTTGAATTTCATGCTACATGATCCGGGGACAACATCTTGCCTCCGCAAAAATGAGGATGTCATGCGAGGAACAAGTCTCTGCATCATATCTGCGCGTCAGCCTTTAATCGGATTTCTCGAGACAAAGTTGTGACCACGTGCGACTTTTGACACTACAAAAAATATTGACATTTTGTCAACATTGTTGGCAGAAAATTTACATAAAACTAATTTGCCTGTGATTTGTACGCACACGATCATGGCGAGGCTAAGTCCTCACTACGATGTAGTATATCTCATCGTAATTATTTTCATTTCATTACCATTGAGAATTTCAGGTAAGTTGTTTGTTAATCAATGTTTTGATTCATTTGAATAGTACGACAGGCCATTCGTTCAATCTTTAGATATAAAAGTTGATATTTTCTACTTGGTCGTTTTAGCTCTGAGATTCTCAGGAATGTTGTGATGAAAGATCCGAGGTACAATTTTTCGGTTTAGAAAACATCATAAGAAAAGATCTATGTTTCTTGGGAAACTGTTCCCTTCCTGTACAAGAACTTACAGTGTTAGCGATGTTCTTTTCACCGCCGAGGTTGAAGCGCACGCCATTTGCATGTGTTTGATCCATTCATGGGGTTGATTCCCTCTCTTTCGTCGTTAACACATCTTAATCCAGACGGAGATCGTTTTCTTGGAAAGCAAATGAACAATGCAGTAAAATAAGTAGCTTTCCTTCAAAAGGAATTCATAAACGTTTCATTCAAAAGGAATAGAAATCTGTGATTAACCCCGTTAAAGAGCCTAATGTTCGTAAGTGTCCGACAATTTACATACTCGTGGTACGAGTTTACAAATAAACACTGAATCGCCTCCTTTTTTCTCCAGATTTAATTCTGATCGTTGATTTAAAATTTCTTTCAAAGGATAGATATGTAGCGAAAACGATCCTTACATTTAGTTTTAATTACCTGTGAAGGTCGATCGTATTTGCAACAGACATTTGAAGAGTCAAAGTTTTAGGTTCCCACTGATTTTTTTTCCTTAACAAACGACATCGAAAATCGTGAGATTGCGTCAGCCGATCTTTACACTGTATGTCACTGAAGGCAAAAAAAAGTTACAATTACAACTCTGACGTTAATTTCTGTTCCTTTACGATTTAAGTATTTCTTTTGAGGGTTTTACAGTAAGATACAGTATATATAGTGTTAGGTTTCGCCGGTGAAGCCGGAGAGACGATAGGATCATAACAGTTCACCAAGCTAGGAGACAAGTTCTTGTTTAAACATAGCTACTTTCCGTCTGCAAAGATTCCCATCCATAATCTCATGGGACTTAATCTGGGGTTTGTGCCAATATTGGATAAGACAGAACACGTTGGTGAAGAATCCGGAGGTCCGTAGACAATCTTAGTGTTCACCCTCAAAGCTTCGTTACAAAAGAAGAATTTCAAAAGCGCATGCAATAATTTCCTGACATTTACTTTTCTAGAAATTCATTATTTTCAAATTAAAACCTAGAATATTAGAACATTTTTAACGTATTGTAGCAGTAAAATCTTTTAGTCCAACGAAATACTGAGACACCTTTTTTTAATAATATTGATAATGATGTATTTATAAGTGCTATTTTCCTTTCTTTCTAATTAGATAATATCTGCAAACAAAAAAAAGAAAACATAACCAAACTTTTCCTTTTTTTGCCTGTCTTATTACAGTCTGACCCCCATATAAGATAGAATCATTTCCATTTAGCATCATTTACAGCGTTTTGCGTGACTGCCTCAAGGCGTGAGGGTTTTCCAACAGGTCTTTGTTTCGCTGAGACACGCAAAACAGCAGGTGCACTTCACGATTTATTCACTGTTTCTTGAGTTCAGAAAATTAATTTTCAAACTGTGTGCTCCACGCGGGACGGGTTGACAAAGAACTGGTCCATGGCGAATCAAATTTGAATACAACTCTCCGGGTGCATTTGACACTGTATGAGTGTCGGCAAGACTATATGCTGCTTAAAGTTACTCCTGTCTTGCTTCAGCGTCGTACAGGGTATCTCAATAATTTTGTATCAGATCATATCATAAGACGGTGACGGACAACTGGAAAACTTTCAATACAACTGGCTACATATACAAGCCAACTATAATCTCAACTGTAAACTATAATCTCCATCGAAAGCCCTGACTCGAAAGGCGGCCCCGTCCATATTACTACGGAGAAATTTGAAAAAGCAACAGGCCACCGGTCATTTTGGATTTGTCATAGTTGTCAAAAAGCTTCTTTTCAAAATGTTCTCCGTCCACTGAAGAAAACGCGAAGGAGACGTTTTCAAATTCCTCAACTGAGTTTGAAAAGCGTTTTTGAGAAGCTTCGTTTTCGTGCGGATTTGCGTGGACGAAAGGCATAAGAAATAAAGTTGTGTTCTAAATTCCTCTGGCGTAGTGTGACAAGATCTAAGACCCTATTGAGCATTGTGACCGGAGAGTACTAAACAATTTATCAGTTTTACGATATCCTGATCACCCACTGTCAAAATAAATCAATTCGCGGCTCTCGGTTTCACACATTAGACTCGCAATAGAACAATTCATTGATGAAGGTTTAAGCACCAGCCGAAACGTGTTGAATGAAACACCAAAAAACTGTTCAGTGTCAAACCATTTTCTTACAACCATTTATTTTGTCTGACTTGTTTCCAGGAATCATTGAGCCTCCAACTGGTGTCACTATCAAAGCCATAAACGGTTCAGATTTTCTCGTCATATCATGGAATTATCAAGCAGACGTCACATTATACAGAATATTCTTCAGAAGTTTCAAATCCACGCGTGGAAACTCGAGTATCACGCCAGATGAAGTCGTTGGTCCAATGTCAGTGCACTGCCAACCAGATAACAGTACATGTAGTTATTGTATATCAAACATCAACAGAAGAGTTTCTTGCAACAAACTCAACAGCAAATACCAGGCTCCATTACTACGAAGCAAACTGGACTTTGAGGAACTTGTCAGTGTTAAAGTTGAACCTTGTAGCGACTTCTTCCCGGACACTTGCGACAATCAAAGTAGCTGGAAGAATTACACCATACCGCCGGGAGGTACGTAGAGTCTGCTCCTTCAATCTAGGAGTAATCAGATACAGGAAACCGATTAGAATTTAGCAAAAACGCTTATGGATGAGATATTCGATATATCATATAAATGATTACCGAAGCTTATAGCGAGCACGAGTAAATCATCACAGACGAGGCAACATGGCCGAAAAATTAGTGCGTCATCAGTCATTGGAATTGTTCCTTAGTTTCAATCTATTGTTATTATCTTTCTTTTTTCAAGGGGTGATGTGTTTCTTTTATTTTTTCATTAGAAACTGCTGTTGTAGTTTTCCTTGAAATTTAGAGTAATTGAAGTCGAAAATAAAGGACTAAAACAGTAGCGTGGTTAATTAGTAAATATGCGTAAAACGGTCGACTGATCCCACGGCGAAGAGAGGAAAAGAAATAAAACAGCAATGAAATTAAAACAAGTACAATATAATTGCCTGATATTTCGGTTTGAAAAACAAACCTTCTCCGAGGGCTAAAAGAAAATGAATGCATCGGGGAATGCATTCATTTTCTTTTAGCCCTCGTAGAAGGTTTGTTTTTGAAACCGAAATATCAGGCAATTATATTGTACTTGTTTTAATTTCATTGCTGTTTTATTTCTTTTCCTCTCTTCGCCGTGGGATCAGTCTACCGTTTTTTGCATAGTATCTTTTGAAAGTTCTGGCACCCTTTTGCATTGGTTTGTCGTTGTGGTCTTGCCGATGTCACAAGATTAATTAGTTAAACCCATAGCAGGAGTTAATCATAACCACATCCAGAGTATGAAAACTCATTGAAGGTACCATTTAGCCGCTTAACATAGAAAAATACTGAGGACAATGGACAATAGACGAGAATTTTATGAAATAATAAGTAACTGCGAGACTTACAACAAAGCTAGTTCAATTGGTCAACTGGCCGTTTCTTTTCTGCACAGCTTACCACAAAATTCTAACTTTGTATTTCAGTTCCCAGTCCAGTGAGACAAGTACGCGGTCGGCCATTATCATCTAAAACAGTGGAAGTCACGTGGTTGCCGCCTAATCAGACGCGAGGAGCAATTGTGCTGTACTCTGTGTTTTACAAAATAGCTAATGTACGGTGATTGAAGTGATACTCTAATTTACAATGGTGAACGTATTCACATCGTGACATACTCCGGCACGATATCACTTGAACTGAGAGTGTGTGAAATTATAATTAACTCGTGCAGAACAAACGCAAGGAACATAATATTTACGCCAATCTTGTTTTAACAAACAACCTAAAGGAGGCAGCATTAGATCACGTGTCTTTGTTGCTGTTGCCTTTGATGTTTTCTTTAAAAGTTTAAAGATTCCTACATAAGAAACTCAGTCGGTTATTTTATGCTTCTTTCCGTTTTACCCGGCAGAACAGAGAAAGGGGCCGAATATTTACTCGATATGCTACAAGAGGAATTCTCACAGGTTTGACTGCAAACACAGAGTACAAGATTTGGATGACAGCGTCAACTGCTGACAAAGAAGGAGAAAGATCTAATGTCATCACAGTTCAAACATGTAAGAGACCAAAGAATATTCCAGAACCCTACTGAGCATTTTGCATCACAAAAGTTATTAAAACGACTTCTTTTACTAAAATTAACGTACAACACTTTCATATTCAGCAGAGAGAGCAACAAGAAAGCTGCTTTTTGGACACAACAACGATATACTATACTCTATATACTGATAAGAAGTGACATCGCTGCCTTTTTAGCTCTTTTTTACTGGTCCAGAGATCTTCTCGCTAAGTATTATATTTCCTGAGTATATTATAAAGTATAGATATTTTTACTTCAGTATGCAAACTGTTGTCTTGGTTGATTTTCTCTCAGATGAAGATGAATGTGTTTCTGATCCCTGTCAGCGTGATGGTAAATGTCACGTGGATGGAACCTCTTACAAGTGTGAATGTACAGGGGCCTGGGAAGGAACAACCTGCAGCAGTAAGTGTTACTATGGAGAAAGCCTGCATGGCGTTCTGCTTCTCAGAGCGAAAAAAACAGACGTACCCCCTCCCCCCCCAGGTTTCCGATATCTACCAGGCTCCAAGTTTGAAAAAAAAAATGGCGGGAATGTAGGCGATCATGTAGCCTGGGTCGCCTGCGAACACAGACACGTATTTCCGGCTGACCCAGTGACAACCGGAAATAAGTCTGCGTTCGCGGGCTAGCGATTGCGAAACAAAAAAAGTTACGAACTTCGCCGATGCTTTCCCAATTTTCCTTGTAAGCAGCAACATTTTCATGTCAGTAATGGAGAGCTGGAGTATTGTTATAGTCGAGAATCATTTTTGTGGAGAAAATTAATCTTTAAAAGGTTTCCGAACCCTTTCTTTCCATGTGGTAAACTATCAATTTCGGTGCGAAGACAAAAAAGCTCGTCCCTCCCGCTGATATGCAGGGAGATATCAAGAAAGCAAACTCTCCTCCAACAAATTTGGCTTACACTCGCTCAAATCCAACTTAATGGTGCTGACTTGTGTATTACAGATCCCAGAGGGTTTGCTGTCAAGAAAAGGAAATGTGTGAAGGCGGAAAGAAAGAACAAGCCGTCACTTCACGACAATGTCACTCTGGAATTTTGTGTTGCGAAGTGTAGAGAAAGCTCAAGGTAAATGTACACTGGTCATCGTATGAATGTGAGTGCTTATTAAGGATTTACACTACAAGTGATATTCGGAAATTTTCTCGATCTGTTAGGGCGTTTTTGGCAAATATCACTTGTATTCACACGATCGCCCATTTATTATGTGACTGAGAAATTTAACAAATCGAATGTGGTTTAGCGTGGTGTGTACTCTTATCGACAACGATACGCGTCATCACAGTGGTCAAAATTTGACCACTGTGATGACCCCGGGGTGATGACGCGTATCGTTGTCGATAAGAGCAAACACCACGCTAAAACACATTCAATTTGTTTTTTTTACCACAATATCTAAGATAACGAAATAAATCTTTTTCTTGACAATTGAAAACACCGACTCGGATTTGAAAGTGCAAGCCCTGCATTACTGATACAAATGAGCTGCTTGTACGCGTCAGACTTTCCTTTCAAAAACTTTTGCAAACTCACTCAATATGCAGAAACAATTCGAAAAAAATGTTTGAGAAAGGAGTAATGACGCGTACTCGTTGTCGATAAGAGTGCAGACCACGAAAAACCACATTTCGATTTGTTTTTTACCACAATATCAACATCAAAGAAAATATTTTTTTCAGAGCGCGAGCTGGAAAAAGCATTGCGTGACACATTGACGCAAGCAGCGTGGTATGGACTCTTATTTACCACGGCAAATTAGCTAATCAGGTTGCGAGATTAGCAGCAATTGTGGTAAAAATTAATTTGCACTGCAGAGCAAATTAAGAATGAACGATAAATTGGCCTGCTCTCAGACAATCACAATAAGGAATTTTCTTAATCATAATAATACTTTTAGTGAAAGTAACTCAGACTACGTAACCGAAATTCGGCAAACTCTAATGAATGTAAAGTAAGTAAAGTAAGTAAAAGTTTTATTGCACAACACTTCCACATGGTGGCTCTTCGTTTGTGAAAAAACTCATTCTCTAAATTAAAAATTTATGATCTACAAAATATTGTTATAGACATATATACATCTATACATTATCCTAAGACTGCAAAACTAAAAATGAATGTTTTAACGATAACGTACAACCGACATATCCGACATTTTATTTGCTGGAAAATTTTTTCCCTACAATCTGTTTTATTTTTTTTAATTTACATCTACGGTGGTCGGTCTCTAAGAACATCAATGGTAGTCCAGTCATCTGAACACAACGGCTAACGCTTCTTGCGAAGCCTTACTTTACTAATTCACATATTTA
>JAHPZR010055204.1:30000-32500 GCA_019787425.1 Platygyra sinensis | reverse complement strand
GTAGAAAGAATGTTTCGACCAATATGTCACGTATTTTGTAAAACAACTTATTCTCGGTTGCAAGTGGAGTCATCATTTTTCAAAATCCAAAACTAAAGAGCCTCCAAAGTTACTATCTTCATCAGGCATGAGAGGGTGTAAATTTATATTTGAAAACAACTTTTCAGCTGAAGAACATGCTTCGTCCAAAAATAGGCACATTTTAAAAGAGTTACCAGTGGCGGTTCGGGACATAAAGCTATGAACGTGTTTGTCGAAAAATATATAATATATACTAGGCTTGGGATCTTTAGCCTTTTTAGAAGCTGAAGTATTAGGAAACATCCTTATTTCAAATGTTTGCTTGATCAGCTCAGATAATCGGTGGCCTAGATAGCCAAAGTAAGTTCCAAATGTTTACCCTATTTTCACTTAGAAGTACACCAACATGGCGGCTCCATATTGGGCTCTCTAAATTTGTGCAAAATATTTCGACAAACATTTGAAGATGGGGAAAACGTACAGACCCAAGACTTGGAGAACTGTCTTAATTATTTACTTCCTATAACATTATAATTTCTTGAGTTTATTCGAATTATTTTTAATTGCGTGACGGTGAAACCCAAGAATTAGACAAATCATGATTGACAATTTCTAAAAAAGTTTTTATTTTTAACCCTCGGACGTACAATCTAACTCATACCCCCACCGTGGTGCAAGTGTGGGGGGGTATGGAACCCTTCCCCTTGCTTGCGTTTTATCAAGGCGCATTGACATTGAGCAGATTGCCCTGCGCCTTTTCTACAGGATGACACAATGTTTGTTGGTCATGACGTCAAATGAGATAATTTACCGCGCCATCTTTGACATCTAGGATTTCATTATTTTCAGGAAATCACGGAAATAAATATCATAACTTATTTGATCACAAGAAATAAATTTTAGTTAATCGACAACTCTTGTTTGAGCTTTGTACTATGTCAGTCCGCTGATTTCCACGTGCAACATCACGTGAGCTGAACCCTAAGAACCCCTCATTGTTTTTTGTCCAATCACGGGGCACCCTGCCAGGTACCTCAGCTCATTTCATGTACTTTGTGCATTCTGTTTGTCAGCACAAGCAAAGATTAGGTTTTCTCGTCAAGTTTTCTTTCAATTTGGGAGCACGTTTGTCGCCACTCTGATCCAACCTCGCATTATTAGTCCCAGACGGGAAGGTACTCCGAAATTTCTTGCCACAAACGCTGGAGACCCACACATTAGTTTCAATGCCGCCTTCACGGCGAACACGAAGAAGCGTGGCGGCTGAACTGGTCAACATCCCAGCCGACCTCGATCTGGATGGCCTTTACGTAAAAGACCTAAGAAATTTGTTAAGTCAACTCAACCTCTCTGCAACTGGAACACGTTCTACCCTGGTTGAAAGGCCGAAAGAAGTCCGGCAAAACGAACAAGGGCCGTCACAGGCTGACGTCGTTCCGCCCTCCCCGTTCAAAATGGCGGCGACCACGAGCTCCACTAACCAGTCCGGGATCGTTATCATTTTTGATAACCTCACCAAAACAAACCATAAACCAATCGTTGCACAGGATTTCGTTCACGTGACGTTATTTGGTAGCAACAGTGTCCAATTCAATATGCCGGTCGACGAGGCGCTGCGATGAAAGGGGCTACCCACAACACCACAATGCAGCGTCATTGAATTAAATTTAGGTTTGCTTCATAATAGGTTATGGGATTATGGAATAAAAACAGAAATGTATGGAAGAAAACTGTCTTCGTCCAAAGTTACTGCGAATTTAATTTCCACACCGTGTGATATTTGTTCCGCGAGTAAAATGACACAGCGAAGGTAGACAACAAATATTCTGTTCACAAAAGCGTTGTTTATTGACACTAATATGATAATAGCTTCCATTTTCCCTCAGGCTTCATTTTCTTGGTAGCGGGCGAAGCTGCTTGTTCAACAGTCTGTAGTAAATAAAAACGAAAAAGTAACAGTAAATACATCTTGAAGAGCTGCAACTTAATTTCGTTTAGTTTGCGTGATAACAAACAGTATAAGTTAATTCAACAGCCAGGCTCGGCGTAGTAACACGTAAAATGCAAGTAGCTAACATGTTCACGGAATATTTGTTCCTCCAGAGCTAACATTTAGAGAGCTTAAAACATATCTGGCAATACAAACGAGCCGAGAGAGAAGAAACCTGGCAAAAAACAGACGTGTCAAACTCTACAAATTTCACGCTGATTGCAGCGGAAGCCAACCTGACATATGACCTATGTCCTTCCAAAACCACAGGATTTTTGCTTAGCGAAATATTCAAAGATCCCCAGATCGTACCATACAAAAGGGGCAGATCCTTAGAGATATACTAGTTCGAGCAAAACTTCCTAAAGCGGCTATTACACGCGGATAAAGTGGGCCGGGTATTCTGCAATCTAGCCCATTGTTGTCACTCGCTGAATCCAACGTTCATTATATTAATGACTGGTGTGCCAGAAAACTGACCTAGTTTGG
>JAHPZR010055204.1:17500-25000 GCA_019787425.1 Platygyra sinensis | reverse complement strand
TTTGGTCTGAAATCATCCTTGTGATTTCAAATCGAACTCGCGCTGCGCGCTCGTTCGATTTTGAAATCACGCGTATGATTTCAGACCAAATTGCACGACCCGAAGTTCAATTACCATTATAAATATACCGCAATTTTCAAAACTGCGTGCGTTGCGTAAAAGATTTGAAGGATACTAAACACGATAGCCTCCATTTGGCGCGAAAATATGCTCGGATATTTGTCCTTGGACATTATCTGTTCCTCGAAGCTCACATTTTTCCTCGAGCTACGCTCTCGGAAACTGTTCGCTTCTCGGAACAGACAATGTCCCCGGACAAATATCCTAGCATATTTTCGCGCCAAATGGAGACTATTGTTTATTTATCGCGATTTTGGCGGAAATGGACAGAACAAGACAGCAACGCAAGCGGCTCATAAAGCTAAAAATAAATAAGCGAAACGTTTGCGAGATCATGTGAACTGAAAAGTGTCATTTCGGATCAAGCATTAACTTATTAACTAATTACTATTTTTATCATCCAACAGGAACCGGCGGTTGTAACTGCGCTTTGAAAATCACGGTTACTCACACTGTCCGACTCCGAGCAATGCGAAATACGAAGGAAAAGACGTAAGGGAAGACTAACTTCGTCCCATAATAGATGGTGTGCTTATAACTCCGAACTCCGATGAAGGCTAAAACCATCAAGTGCATTAGGATATCTTAAGAGCGACTTGCTATAAAGACCACCTATACCTATGCAAATTTTTATCTTAAAGTGTGTTTCAAAGAAACAAGAACTTGCCAGAACTTGCAGGGGGAAAACCCTAAGAGTTCTAAAATTAGCCGTATTAAGAGCGACTTGCTATAAAGATCACCTATACCTATGCAAGATAGAAAAAATCGATTTTCTGAAAATTTGTCAGGAAGAAGGTTTTTACTAACTTGTTTCAAAACTGTAACTTTGAGGTTGTTTGGATTTTTATTTTCTTCTCCAGACCGCCTTTTGTATTTTGCCCCTAAAAGAGCCAAACTCGGCCCTGAAATTGCACTTTTTGCGAAGGCTCGCAAGCCAAAATATTGTGCGTGGCTGGAAAAGCTAACCCATATTATTAAAATATAATGTTTTAGTACTTATTTTGCGTTGTCAGATCCACATGTAATATGAACCCGAATTTATAACAAATTTTTAAAATTATACGCGACGGCGATGTCGCGTAACGTCCAAATTTAGGTCAAATTCGTGGACCAAAAAGTCAATCTGGTACATGAATTTACCGCCCAAAACAATTTTTCTAGATAAAAATATCACTTCATCTTACTTTTTATCGCAAATCTAGCTTGGGTAAATAAAACGCAAACATTTGACAGCATCTTGAAACCAGGCACTTGAGGTAATCGCTTGACATTTTGACCTTTCACGTCGCGATTATTATCTCGAGCGTTGACCCTGAAATGTTTGCCTATGGGTTTCAATCCGGTAAAATAATTGTTTTAAGCCTCCAGATATCAGTTATAGTAATTTAAAGACAGTTTCTAGCCGAAAACGAGCATGTTTAGCAAAGGCTAATTTTGAATAATTAATTAAGCTTAAACTTGTGGCGGTTCGCGAGCACAGACAATGTACGCGACAAAAATGTCGGTTTATAAATCGTTATCTTTCCAAAATCTTGAGGAAAACTAGAAGAATAAATAGTTTACTAAATACTTGGAGCTATTTCTTACCTTAATCTCGCCTACCGTGATAAGAAATTGTAACATTGCTGAGGCTTCATAGCTTGTTCGAAACACTCTTGACGGTTGCCCGGCTACAAACAAAATCACGGACACAGGAATCCCAAGGTCGCGTGAGAGCGGCGGTCTTGTTTATTTATATTTTATTTGTTACTGTTTGTTTGGTTGTCTGTTTGTTTTTTGTAATTGATTGTTTTTATTTTTGTAATATATAAGTTTTAGTACATGTATGTCATTTTGTTTCGCATACCCAATTAATATTATCTTCTGTGCTTACCGCATGTCAACAAGCATGCTTCAGGATAACAGGTGCGCAACCTGGTGCGCACTTCTGGAGAATCCTGCATGGTTGTGTTAAGCTGTGCAAAGAGTACTTAAGGCCACCTTCGAAATTCTCTGTATTTGGAGACTTTCTTAGACTGTGAATCGAAAGATCTCCCACTAGCCACATCTATGAGCGCCAAGCCTCCTGGGCGCGTCACTGTAGACCCCTCAGGTGTGTTCCTCAGAAAAGTAAGTTACACTCCAGGAAACTTTTTGTGATGAATTAATTCAACAAAGAGACAGATTTGTTGACCAACCAAGATAAGCGTTTTTGTTGGCTGAGTCAACAGAACGGGAACTTGATAGAATCTTATTAACATAACGTTCTTGGAAAATCAAATTGGGGTCTTTGAGAAACGTCTCGCTGGGCTTATGGCTACGGAAGGAAATTTATACCAGGGTAATAGTTGTCTTAAATTTTGATGCAAAGTATGTTTGAGTGAGCTTTCTCGAAGTAAGCTACTACAAGATCCCCTCCCACGGTTTTATATCTTATATCATTGTCTTTCTCCCAATCATAATCCAGAATTGTGTAATTTGCACTGGTATTACACTTTTTGCACTGGAGTTACACTTGAACTGCACTGCTCTCAGCCAATCAGAATCGGGTAATATGTTCATGTGTATTATTAATGCTCAAATCAAGTTGCTGATAGCCAATCACATTCGAGAATTTTGTTATAGTTTTGATCAAGGGTTTTATTGGACTTTTAGTAGGAACGCGCGCGAGGGGTCTACATGCCCAGTAGGACTGGCGCTCATATATGGCTCGTGATAAATTTTAGACATTGCTTTAGCTTTCACCTCTCCAGCAAAACACCTCAATACCCCACTTGCACTTCAGTGATCCACACGATCCCCCGACAATTAAGTATGCAAAACCACATGAAGCCATTAAATTACAATTTCGAACTTTAATATAGATGCAGTTACGTATGTTGTTTACAAGTAAAAACAAATCCGACGTTAATTTGGAAGGCCGAAGGATAAAACGCTTTTCACGAGAAAATATTAATCGCGCTAAAACAAGACAGTTCAGAGTTTATTCAAAACATGTGCGTGCGTACATTCTGCGAAATATGATACCAAGAAGTGCACACCTGTTATCCTGACGCATGTTCGTTGACATGCGTTAAGCACAGAAGGTAATATTAATTGGGTATGCGAAACAAAATGACATAAATGTACTAAAACTTTTATATTTAATAATAATAATAATAATAATAATAATAATAATAATAACAATAATAAAAACAATCATTAACAAAAAACAAAAAGACAATAGTAACAGTTAAGATAAATAAACAAGGCCGTCGCTCCCGGGGGATACTCCCTTATATGGGCTATATAGGTATGTGCGGCCCAAAGGGTATGGTTTTTCAGCTGTTTTGGTCATAAATAGGGTATGGTTTTTGTACTCTAGCCCTGATCTGGTATGATTTTAAGCCGAGAAGCCACTTTTTCATCACTATCGAAAAGAAAATCAACAAAACCCTTCACAAATTTTTGTTTATGGTAATTTAACATTGGTTTGAACTTGAGATACAACTAGAGCCACTACGTGGAATTACCGGACGGCCCAGTGGCTCTATTTGTATCTCAAGTTCAAACCCATGTTAAATTACCATAAACAAAAATTTGTGAAGGGTTTTGTTGATTTTCTTTTCGATAGTGATGAAAAAGTGGCTTCTCGGCTTAAAATCATACCAGATCAGGGCTAGAGTACAAAAACCATACCCTATTTATGACCAAAACAGCTGAAAAAACCATACCCTTTGGGGCCGCACATACCTATATAGCCCATATAAGGGAGTATCCCCCGGGAGCGACGGCCTTGTTTATTTATCTTAACTGTTACTATTGTCTTTTTGTTTTTTGTTAATGATTGTTTTTATTATTGTTATTATTATTATTATTATTATTATTATTATTATTATTAAATATAAAAGTTTTAGTACATTTATGTCATTTTGTTTCGCATACCCAATTAATATTACCTTCTGTGCTTAACGCATGTCAACGAACATGCGTCAGGATAACAGGTGTGCACTTCTTGGTATCATATTTCGCAGAATGTACGCACGCACATGTTTTGAATAAACTCTGAACTGTCTTGTTTTAGCGCGATTAATATTTTCTCGTGAAAAGCGTTTTATCCTTCGGCCTTCCAAATTAACGTCGGATTTGTTTTTACTTGTAAACAACATACGTAACTGCATCTATATTAAAGTTCGAAATTGTAATTTAATGGCTTCATGTGGTTTTGCATACTTAATTGTCGGGGGATCGTGTGGATCACTGAAGTGCAAGTGGGGTATTGAGGTGTTTTGCTGGAGAGGTGAAAGCTAAAGCAATGTCTAAAATTTATCACGAGCCATATATGAGCGCCAGTCCTACTGGGCATGTAGACCCCTCGCGCGCGTTCCTACTAAAAGTCCAATAAAACCCTTGATCAAAACTATAACAAAATTCTCGAATGTGATTGGCTATCAGCAACTTGATTTGAGCATTAATAATACACATGAACATATTACCCGATTCTGATTGGCTGAGAGCAGTGCAGTTCAAGTGTAACTCCAGTGCAAAAAGTGTAATACCAGTGCAAATTACACAATTCTGGATTATGATTGGGAGAAAGACAATGATATAAGATATAAAACCGTGGGAGGGGATCTTGTAGTAGCTTACTTCGAGAAAGCTCACTCAAACATACTTTGCATCAAAATTTAAGACAACTATTACCCTGGTATAAATTTCCTTCCGTAGCCATAAGCCCAGCGAGACGTTTCTCAAAGACCCCAATTTGATTTTCCAAGAACGTTATGTTAATAAGATTCTATCAAGTTCCCGTTCTGTTGACTCAGCCAACAAAAACGCTTATCTTGGTTGGTCAACAAATCTGTCTCTTTGTTGAATTAATTCATCACAAAAAGTTTCCTGGAGTGTAACTTACTTTTCTGAGGAACACACCTGAGGGGTCTACAGTGACGCGCCCAGGAGGCTTGGCGCTCATAGATGTGGCTAGTGGGAGATCTTTCGATTCACAGTCTAAGAAAGTCTCCAAATACAGAGAATTTCGAAGGTGGCCTTAAGTACTCTTTGCACAGCTTAACACAACCATGCAGGATTCTCCAGAAGTGCGCACCAGGTTGCGCACCTGTTATCCTGAAGCATGCTTGTTGACATGCGGTAAGCACAGAAGATAATATTAATTGGGTATGCGAAACAAAATGACATACATGTACTAAAACTTATATATTACAAAAATAAAAACAATCAATTACAAAAAACAAACAGACAACCAAACAAACAGTAACAAATAAAATATAAATAAACAAGACCGCCGCTCTCACGCGACCTTGGGATTCCTGTGTCCGTGATTTTGTTTGTAGCCGGGCAACCGTCAAGAGTGTTTCGAACAAGCTATGAAGCCTCAGCAATGTTACAATTTCTTATCACGGTAGGCGAGATTAAGGTAAGAAATAGCTCCAAGTATTTAGTAAACTATTTATTCTTCTAGTTTTCCTCAAGATTTTGGAAAGATAACGATTTATAAACCGACATTTTTGTCGCGTACATTGTCTGTGCTCGCGAACCGCCACAAGTTTAAGCTTAATTAATTATTCAAAATTAGCCTTTGCTAAACATGCTCGTTTTCGGCTAGAAACTGTCTTTAAATTACTATAACTGATATCTGGAGGCTTAAAACAATTATTTTACCGGATTGAAACCCATAGGCAAACATTTCAGGGTCAACGCTCGAGATAATAATCGCGACGTGAAAGGTCAAAATGTCAAGCGATTACCTCAAGTGCCTGGTTTCAAGATGCTGTCAAATGTTTGCGTTTTATTTACCCAAGCTAGATTTGCGATAAAAAGTAAGATGAAGTGATATTTTTATCTAGAAAAATTGTTTTGGGCGGTAAATTCATGTACCAGATTGACTTTTGGTCCACGAATTTGACCTAAATTTGGACGTTACGCGACATCGCCGTCGCGTATAATTTTAAAAATTTGTTATAAATTCGGGTTCATATTACATGTGGATCTGACAACGCAAAATAAGTACTAAAACATTATATTTTAATAATATGGGTTAGCTTTTCCAGCCACGCACAATATTTTGGCTTGCGAGCCTTCGCAAAAAGTGCAATTTCAGGGCCGAGTTTGGCTCTTTTAGGGGCAAAATACAAAAGGCGGTCTGGAGAAGAAAATAAAAATCCAAACAACCTCAAAGTTACAGTTTTGAAACAAGTTAGTAAAAACCTTCTTCCTGACAAATTTTCAGAAAATCGATTTTTTCTATCTTGCATAGGTATAGGTGATCTTTATAGCAAGTCGCTCTTAATACGGCTAATTTTAGAACTCTTAGGGTTTTCCCCCTGCAAGTTCTGGCAAGTTCTTGTTTCTTTGAAACACACTTTAAGATAAAAATTTGCATAGGTATAGGTGGTCTTTATAGCAAGTCGCTCTTAAGATATCCTAATGCACTTGATGGTTTTAGCCTTCATCGGAGTTCGGAGTTATAAGCACACCATCTATTATGGGACGAAGTTAGTCTTCCCTTACGTCTTTTCCTTCGTATTTCGCATTGCTCGGAGTCGGACAGTGTGAGTAACCGTGATTTTCAAAGCGCAGTTACAACCGCCGGTTCCTGTTGGATGATAAAAATAGTAATTAGTTAATAAGTTAATGCTTGATCCGAAATGACACTTTTCAGTTCACATGATCTCGCAAACGTTTCGCTTATTTATTTTTAGCTTTATGAGCCGCTTGCGTTGCTGTCTTGTTCTGTCCATTTCCGCCAAAATCGCGATAAATAAACAATAGTCTCCATTTGGCGCGAAAATATGCTAGGATATTTGTCCGGGGACATTGTCTGTTCCGAGAAGCGAACAGTTTCCGAGAGCGTAGCTCGAGGAAAAATGTGAGCTTCGAGGAACAGATAATGTCCAAGGACAAATATCCGAGCATATTTTCGCGCCAAATGGAGGCTATCGTGTTTAGTATCCTTCAAATCTTTTACGCAACGCACGCAGTTTTGAAAATTGCGGTATATTTATAATGGTAATTGAACTTCGGGTCGTGCAATTTGGTCTGAAATCATACGCGTGATTTCAAAATCGAACGAGCGCGCAGCGCGAGTTCGATTTGAAATCACAAGGATGATTTCAGACCAAAATTGCGCGACCCGAAGTTCAATTACCACTTTATTAAATCCATTTTGAAATCGCACAATTTTATGGCCTGAAATTTAGATTTTGATTTATTGTTCCAAGCCGAGCCGGGTTTGTTAGAAATAGCGCAACCGGAAGCGATTTGACACTCATTTAGTATGCAAAACGTTGTCATGTGATGAAAACTCATTCAAGCATAACAAACAAACAAGCAGTTCTGAAGTGAGAACGAAAGTAGTGACTCTTTCATGCATCAAAGTTCGATTTTCGTCGCCTGAATCAA
>JAHPZR010055204.1:10000-12500 GCA_019787425.1 Platygyra sinensis | reverse complement strand
TGCAATCAGCGTGAAATTTGTAGAGTTTGACACGTCTGTTTTTTGCCAGGTTTCTTCTCTCTCGGCTCGTTTGTATTGCCAGATATGTTTTAAGCTCTCTAAATGTTAGCTCTGGAGGAACAAATATTCCGTGAACATGTTAGCTACTTGCATTTTACGTGTTACTACGCCGAGCCTGGCTGTTGAATTAACTTATACTGTTTGTTATCACGCAAACTAAACGAAATTAAGTTGCAGCTCTTCAAGATGTATTTACTGTTACTTTTTCGTTTTTATTTACTACAGACTGTTGAACAAGCAGCTTCGCCCGCTACCAAGAAAATGAAGCCTGAGGGAAAATGGAAGCTATTATCATATTAGTGTCAATAAACAACGCTTTTGTGAACAGAATATTTGTTGTCTACCTTCGCTGTGTCATTTTACTCGCGGAACAAATATCACACGGTGTGGAAATTAAATTCGCAGTAACTTTGGACGAAGACAGTTTTCTTCCATACATTTCTGTTTTTATTCCATAATCCCATAACCTATTATGAAGCAAACCTAAATTTAATTCAATGACGCTGCATTGTGGTGTTGTGGGTAGCCCCTTTCATCGCAGCGCCTCGTCGACCGGCATATTGAATTGGACACTGTTGCTACCAAATAACGTCACGTGAACGAAATCCTGTGCAACGATTGGTTTATGGTTTGTTTTGGTGAGGTTATCAAAAATGATAACGATCCCGGACTGGTTAGTGGAGCTCGTGGTCGCCGGCCATTTTGAACGGGGAGGGCGGAACGACGTCAGCCTGTGACGGCCCTTGTTCGTTTTGCCGGACTTCTTTCGGCCTTTCAACCAGGGTAGAACGTGTTCCAGTTGCAGAGAGGTTGAGTTGACTTAACAAATTTCTTAGGTCTTTTACGTAAAGGCCATCCAGATCGAGGTCGGCTGGGATGTTGACCAGTTCAGCCGCCACGCTTCTTCGTGTTCGCCGTGAAGGCGGCATTGAAACTAATGTGTGGGTCTCCAGCGTTTGTGGCAAGAAATTTCGGAGTACCTTCCCGTCTGGGACTAATAATGCGAGGTTGGATCAGAGTGGCGACAAACGTGCTCCCAAATTGAAAGAAAACTTGACGAGAAAACCTAATCTTTGCTTGTGCTGACAAACAGAATGCACAAAGTACATGAAATGAGCTGAGGTACCTGGCAGGGTGCCCCGTGATTGGACAAAAAACAATGAGGGGTTCTTAGGGTTCAGCTCACGTGATGTTGCACGTGGAAATCAGCGGACTGACATAGTACAAAGCTCAAACAAGAGTTGTCGATTAACTAAAATTTATTTCTTGTGATCAAATAAGTTATGATATTTATTTCCGTGATTTCCTGAAAATAATGAAATCCTAGATGTCAAAGATGGCGCGGTAAATTATCTCATTTGACGTCATGACCAACAAACATTGTGTCATCCTGTAGAAAAGGCGCAGGGCAATCTGCTCAATGTCAATGCGCCTTGATAAAACGCAAGCAAGGGGAAGGGTTCCATACCCCCCCACACTTGCACCACGGTGGGGGTATGAGTTAGATTGTACGTCCGAGGGTTAAAAATAAAAACTTTTTTAGAAATTGTCAATCATGATTTGTCTAATTCTTGGGTTTCACCGTCACGCAATTAAAAATAATTCGAATAAACTCAAGAAATTATAATGTTATAGGAAGTAAATAATTAAGACAGTTCTCCAAGTCTTGGGTCTGTACGTTTTCCCCATCTTCAAATGTTTGTCGAAATATTTTGCACAAATTTAGAGAGCCCAATATGGAGCCGCCATGTTGGTGTACTTCTAAGTGAAAATAGGGTAAACATTTGGAACTTACTTTGGCTATCTAGGCCACCGATTATCTGAGCTGATCAAGCAAACATTTGAAATAAGGATGTTTCCTAATACTTCAGCTTCTAAAAAGGCTAAAGATCCCAAGCCTAGTATATATTATATATTTTTCGACAAACACGTTCATAGCTTTATGTCCCGAACCGCCACTGGTAACTCTTTTAAAATGTGCCTATTTTTGGACGAAGCATGTTCTTCAGCTGAAAAGTTGTTTTCAAATATAAATTTACACCCTCTCATGCCTGATGAAGATAGTAACTTTGGAGGCTCTTTAGTTTTGGATTTTGAAAAATGATGACTCCACTTGCAACCGAGAATAAGTTGTTTTACAAAATACGTGACATATTGGTCGAAACATTCTTTCTACTAAAGTAATTTTCTAAGTTTATCACAGTTCAAGAGACAACTTTTGACTACCTTTGCAATAATCTCAGGTTTGGTTTACTTTAGCATCACTTTAATTTGTCTGGTGTTTGCTGTGTTTTGGTCGGTCCTTGCGTTTCTTTTGGACGTCATGAGTATAGATAACTAAATCCAACACTGCCAATCAATTCTTGTTCGTTGCAACTGCGTAATTCCGAAGACATTGCATCTAATCTTACATTGCGAAGAGCCTTGTCTTAGTTTAGAG
>JAHPZR010055204.1:0-5000 GCA_019787425.1 Platygyra sinensis | reverse complement strand
GCTTGTCAAATTTGGCCCAATCACAGTGGAAATAAAGTTAGTTAAACCAATCAAATTTACTTTGCTCCCTCACGTCAATCACACGCATTCGCCATCAGATCACCAATGGCTTTTTTACCATGTTTACGAGCGGCTTTTTGCGAACTGAAAATTAATGGGAGGGTTATAAAATAAATAAACCCTTTCTGGCTTGCTGGTATGTCGGCTGATAATGTCCTTGGCTGAGAGATTGTCCTCAAAATTTCACATTTGCCCTCGAAGCTTCGCTTCTCGGCCAAATGTTCATTTTTGGACAATCTCTCAGCCGCGGACATTATCAGCCGACATACCAGCCGCCTGAAGGGGTTTATTTACTAAATATCCCCCAGTTTTAGCTGGGGGATATTCGGTCACGAGACGTGGTTTAGACCAATTGCGCGCGAGCGAAAAGATTTGATGGATTGTAATGGCCAATATGCAAAAACTTGGATTTGAGTTTCATCTGAGATCATCACCATCTGCATTTAGTGGATGATCGGTCGATCAACCGATTGATTCATTACCTTCTACACCGTGCTGACGAGACCCAACAAAGTCGAAACAGCTGTCCACGATTGCAATTCTTGACTTGCAGTTTGAACTCTATCATATCGTTGTCCCGTTAAGCTTTCTACGTAGTATCAGCATTGCATCATCAATAAAGATCATTGCATTTTTTTTATTTGTTTGCAGCATAAGGACCTGGCGACGCCTGATAGGGAACATATATGTGGAAGAAAATAATCCTGCATATGAAGAAATGGATGACAATCGAGACGACGTACAGCAGGTCAATGATGGTTTCCAAAACCAACATAAACCAAGGGTACTAGTTCTCTCTGTCTTAAACGTAATATACATTTTCTTCAAGAACGGAGCATTTTCTTTATTTTCTGGGATCAACGCATTTGTTTATTTTTAATTTTTTTTTGCAGCGGGAGAGGTCGACGGGAAAATGTAGGAGTAACAACCAAGGAAATATTAACAAGATCAAAAACAGTGCAGCAGGAGCTGAAGATTAGAACTGGTAATGCTACTATTTGATTATTTTATGACCTTGCGGTACTTTTTGATATGCTTCAGTGGTATATTAGGCTTGTTGGTCTCCCCATAGTTCATAGTGTCGAAAGAACGCAGTTGAGGCAATATGCGTATATCGCGTGACCAAGTGACTCTCATATGCCCACCGAAGTGCACCAATATGGGCAATTTAGGTATTTGATCGCATTTAAATTTGGCCACCAATTTATCGGGGCAGCGATGTGCAGTCTATCAACATGACAACACAGCAAGAAATGAGTGTGGTAGACAAAGTTTCTATATTCATTTACTCCAAATTTGGGTTGGCGGTAAATATGAGGTTTTACCGTTAGAATGCGGCATGATCCCCCCCCCCCCCCTTGACCGTGCAGGGGAAGGGGTGAAGAAAAGGAAGGAGAGTGGGTGACAGGTGATATGGTTGATGGATATGTCCCCTAGTTAGGTTTTTAGTCGTTATTAGGAGCCACCCTGCAAGCAGAGCCTTTTCTTACGGTACATATGCTTTGTAATAAAAGATAGAGCAAAAGAGATGAAAGAGGCTCTGCTTACAGGGTGGGCTCCTAATAACGACTAAAACCTAACTAGGGGACATATCCATCAACCATATCACCTGTCACCACTCTCCTTCCCTTTTCTTCACCCCTTCCCTGCACGGTCAAGGGGGGGGGGGGGGATCATGCCGCATCTAACGGTAAAACCTCATATTTACCGCACCCAAATTTGGAGTAAATGATATAGAAACTTTGTCTACCACACTCATTTCTTGCTGTGTTGTCATGTTGATAGACTGCACATCGCTGCCCCGATAATTGGTGGCCAAATTTAAATGCGATCAATACCTAATTGCACCATATTGGTGCACTTCGGTGGCATATGAGAGTCACTTGGTCACGCGATATACGCATATTGCCTCAACTGCGTCTTTCGACACTATGAACTATGGGGAGACCAACAAGCCTAATATACCACTGAAGCATATCAAAAAGTACCGCAAGGTCATAAATAATCAAAGTAGCATTAACCAGTTCTAATTCTTCAGCTCCTGCTGCACTGTTTTGATCTTTGTTAATATTTCCTTGGTTGTTTACTCCTACATTTTCCGTCGACCTCTCCCGCTGCAAAAAAAAATTAAAAATAAAAACAAATGCGTTGATCCCAGAAAATAAAGAAAATGCTCCGTTCTTGAAGAAAATGTATATTACGTTTAAGACAGAGAGAACTAGTACCCTTGGTTATGTTGGTTTTGGAAACCATCATTGACCTGCTGTACGTCGTCTCGATTGTCATCCATTTCTTCATATGCAGGATTATTTTCTTCCACATATATGTTCCCTATCAGGCGTCGCCAGGTCCTTATGCTGCCAAAAAATAAAAAAATGCAATGATCTTTATTGATGATGCAATGCTGATTACTACGTAGAAAGCTTAACGGGACAACGATATGATAGAGTTCAAACTGCAAGTCAAGAATTGCAATCGTGGACAGCTGTTTCGACTTTGTTGGGTCTCGTCAGCACGGTGTAGAAGGTAATGAATCAATCGGTTGATCGACCGATCATCCACTAAATGCAGATGGTGATGATCTCAGATGAAACTCAAATCCAAGTTTTTGCATATTGGCCATTACAATCCATCAAATCTTTTCGCTCGCGCGCAATTGGTCTAAACACGTCTCGTGACCGAATATCCCCCAGCTAAAACTGGGGGATATTTAGTAAATAAACGCCTTCAGGCGGCTGGTATGTCGGCTGATAATGTCCGCGGCTAAGAGATGAAAAATGAACATTTGGCCGAGAAGCGAAGCTTCGAGGGCAAATGTGAAATTTTGAGGACAATCTCTCAGCCAAGGACATTATCAGCCGACATACCAGCAAGCCAGAAAGGGGTTTATTTATTTTATAACCCTCCCATTAATTTTCAGTTCGCAATAAACCGCTCGTAAACATGGTAAAAAAGCCATGGTGATCTGATGGCGAATGCGCGTGATTGACGTGAGGGAGCAAAGTAAATTTGATTGGTTTAACTAACTTTATTTCCACTGTGATTGGACCAAATTTGACAAGCTGTCATGTGAAATTAATTCTCGTAACGACCCTTGGATCAAAAACTCGAAAACTGGCGCTTTTGGTTCATATATTCCGACGTACTGTTCATAAACTTGACTAGAAAGAAATGTATTTCAGTCTCAGAATTTAATCTGTGAAACACAGAATGTGTAAAATCTGTAGCACTTGAAGGTGGACTGATTTTTCGTCGCTCTCTCGCTTGAGATGAAGTACTTCAGGCGGTTGTTGTTGTTTGAGCTAAAGGTCACCGGGTTTCATCTCGCGTTGGTTTTCACGGCTCTCTTTCCGAGTAGAGATGGTGTTAAACCATGCCGAACTTGCAAAACTTTCTGGAGCATTCAGACCAAGCTGATTTGCTGCATAGAGGACTTTAGACGCTTGTGCTTTGTGAAAGAAATCAACCCTGTCGCGCAAGATCTTTCAGTGATGGAGCTAGAGCTTCGTTTGCCGGCTTGAAAACTTATCCGAATATAAATGGAAAACGGCTTTCTTGAAGGGAACCGGAAAAAATAGTCTGTCAAGCCCGGAACGAATTGGCTTTACAGCGTGTGCGTGACTGTATGGTTTCCTTCCACTGAATTTTCTGGCCTTTCTGCGTAAAAAGGGTTCAACATGGTGACAATTCTGCAGGCTCCGTGATTCCACGTGCAGCTGGAATTTTCTCCCTCTACCTTCATCACGCTAAAGTCGGACGTAAACGGTTGGTTTATTTTATAGTTAGTTTATCACATTGTATTAAAACGTATTTATTTTGTAAAATGCATCGGTTTAAATTTACGTAGGACTAAATATTAAAAAGTCTACTCGTGACTTTCTCCACCTTCAAAGACGTATTTTGGTGACTTTTTTGTACTTTCCCGGAACAGCACTTGTCAATTCAGCTTTTTAAGGTACCCATCGCTAGACTCCGTAACATATTAGTTTAGGTTTCCTGGCCATATTAAATAAGGAGGAAAAGAAAAGTTGAAATTCTTGTGCCTGACCTAAGTTTCTCTTCAGGGAACGGAAAAAAATACGGAAGGACCAAATATCGGAACGGCGGGGGGGGGGTTTTTTTTTGGTGTTAATTTTTTTGCCCGATGGATAACTGTCCGAGTATTATACCACGTGACCGTAAAATTAGCTTAATACAATCAATCAAAAAATTCATGGGTGGGTTATAACCGAGGATAAGTATAATTACTGGGGCCGGGTTGTTCAGAACCCCGATTAAACTAACCTCCGATTAAGGCCAAATCATTTCAATCGATAAAAACCACTAACACCGGGTTTAGCTAAAATCCGGAGGATTTTGAGAACGTTGTTTCAAAGACCCGATTAGAGGCAGATTAGTTATGTCGCGCTGATTAACGGGTGAGTACGTGGTGTAAAAAACGACCTTATATTGTCCTCGCTAAATCGACTAGGTTTAATATCCTCACAAATGCAATTTTCCCTTGCGTACGCACTCGTGCATTGTTTTCAATATTGGCGTACCGTGTTATGGAACTGCCAGTGAAAACGGTGTGACTTGTCTACTCAAGTTGTATCGTCCGATAACTTGCAGTAAGACACCACTCGCATAAAATGTAGTGCTATCAGCGCTTGGTCGATGGTTCAGAGTGTAATAACAATTCGTTTTTTCCTCTGTAAATCTGCCTCTATGAGGTTGTGTGTATTGTATTCAATTGAGGTTTTGTCAAATCTGTATCGCAACGTCGTGAAGGCTTTTTAAGTGCTGTCAAATAGTATGCCTTTCGTGATCATATGGATAAGATTCGATGCTCGTCTTTGTCATCATGCAAGGAAGGCCCTAAACAACAAGTCGGCCCTTGTTGTTTTCAATATTAAATCGGCCGCATTAGCGATTTAATACGTGCTTCGGGAGGTGTATTA
>JAHPZR010055202.1:17500-26781 GCA_019787425.1 Platygyra sinensis | reverse complement strand
AGTAATTGAAAGAATTAATAAATTACAATAGCTAGAAATACTGCATTTCATTTTATTTCCTGACTGTCAGGTGGCCTTAGCACCAGAAAAAGGTGGCACTGGAGATACATGATTGATTCAAGGCTGGTTCCCCCTGGAAATTTCTCTGGTTGATTGATCACAGCATCTACAGACCTTCAGGAAGATTCAGTGTACGGGGGGAGGGGTGGGGCTCCACATGGAGAATTTGCAGTGAAGTTCACATAACGAAATATGGAATCCTACTTATGACCAGAATTTGACTTCTGATTTAAATTTCCTGTGTTGAAATCCGTTATTGCGAGTTGTCGCGTGCACGAAATTTCAGTCAGTCTTACTTTCCGTCTAGGTCTTCCAGAGAAAACAAAAAGAACCCATTTAGTTGCACTTTTCCGTAGTGTGTACACTTATAACATTAGAGCATAGAAGATAAAAAACTGGAAAAAGTCCAAAACGTAATAGCGAAAGCACTCGCCAGTGGGTCGTGGTTTTACTTGAGTCTTCAACAACTTATAGCAACATTTCTATTCACGTTTTCTGGCCCCATTTATCGTTTGTCTGCGAAGAGTGACTTAACACGTATGCTGTCAACAGTGGAGCCATCAAGTTGATCATCAAGTATCATTATAGAATTCCTTTTTCCAAAACAGATAGCATCTTTCTCAGAGGTCGTTGATCGCCTGGGTGCGATTCAGAAACTGAATTCAGAAATGTTTGTAAGCGTCGCATGGCCCCGGTTAATTTTTGTTAACTCTTCAATGCTGCTCTGATTTCTCGGAATGGGTCGAATTCCGAAGGTATCGTGATATCAATCGTTGCTGAACAGCCTGACATGAAGCAGAGTCTCCCCGAATAAAACGTATATTAATTAAGTAGTCTCTGACGTTTCTACTCTGTTTTAGATACATATTCTTGAGATCATCAAGGTCCTAGCTACAATCCCGGCCAAAAGTAGTTGGGACACTTGAGCTGTATCACGCATCCCCCCATCCCCTAATCAACGTTGGATAATAATCGCATTTTTTCCATCAAAAAGGGAAAAATCACCTGATTATCAACACTGAAAGAAGGCGGGGGGGGGGGGGTGGAGAACTTACTTCGTGTCCTAACTCTTTTGTCTGGGATCGTAGCTCTAAACAGGAAAACCAGGGTTCTTGCCTCGGTCATTTTGTCTACTTTTGTTGTTTATAGTCATCAAGAACACCCTTAATACCTAGGAACAGAATTTCACCATGCACATTGACTCAGTCATACTTATTTCTGGCTACAGCCCTGAACATTCCTTGTTTTTATTTAGTGAGTACGCTAGAGAAGTCTATTGCGGAACACATTTTGTTGCAAATTCCAAGACGTTGGCACGCACTATCACTAGACTCACTGTTACTTGCACTGTTTGTTGCATGCATAGGAACTTTAGAGTTGCCCCTGATGATTTAACAGCAACACTCCCCCCGCATGTAACATGATGGCAGCGGTGGAACTAAAACGGCTCTGATCTGTTACGAGAGAGACTCGCAATCAACGGAATGGCTTTCCAATATAGGTACTAGTCAAAGAGAAACCCAATGGAAAGCTTAGGATATGCATAGACCCAAGTCAGACGATCAACAGACCAATCAAAAGACCGATATACTCCATCCCGACAATCGAAGAGAAACTACCATTGCTGTGACAAAGGCTAAGTATTCACCATTGTAGATGGGTCGGAAGCGTTTCATACCATTGTGTCGGATGACGAGCCTTCATCGCTCCAACAGTACCAGTTCAAGGTTACCTACAAGAGAGTAAAAGAGCTCAACGCTGCAGACACGCGGCATTAAACGTACAATCCCACTTCAACCGGCATTCAGCAAGACGAAGGTTTCCGGCTTGATTTAGCAGAATTGGACTTCAAGCCGAATCATGTCACAGCTGACACACTTCAACACATTAGAAGCAAAACCAGCAAGGAACCCGCTCTGCAGACAGCCAAGCTCCTCATAGTAATCAAGGGTTGGTCTGAAGAGAGAGAAAAGGATTCCTGAGCAACTCAAACATATTAGACATATAACAAAGCAATAACCGATTGAGCCTCGCTGCTAAAAGAGCTTAAGAAACTTATGCCAAAAATGATTTTTAAACACAAACTAAAACAGTTTTTACTCAGCCATTTTTAACGTCAGTAGTTAGCAGTAGTATTTTTAATCCTAGTTCTAGTTTTTAGCTTTTTTTTAGTTTTTAGCTTTTATTACTTCCGGTTTTTAGGCATTTAATTGTATATTTTAGATTTTTATTTTTAGAGGACCTTCCTGAAAACCTCCTTAATTAAATTATTATTATATTATTTCTCTACTAGACCTTAATATCACAAAAACTGCGTATTACGTTTCATGTACTTTGCAGTGTCATTACTTCTGTATTGTTCTTCGTCAGTTTTGACTGCTAAATTCAAGCGTTCAATACAGTCATTTCATTTCACATATAAGTAGATTACTGGAATTTTTATCCTTCTTAAACCATCTTCATATCTGCTTTTTTGGGTTGTCTGACAATTAAAAAACACTTGCTTACTGGACACGTGAGCATAAGTAGCTGGAACTCCATCTACAGAAGCTGATAGGGTTAATAACTGTGTTAATTAACATTCAGCGATTTACACTAAGATTGGTGCATTTAATTTAACATAACATCTGTTTAGTTAAGCTTAAGATATTGCGAAATCTATACCACTTTCATCCGCAGATCTATTTGCATAAAGAGAGGAAACTCAAATATGCAAAATATTCTCATTAAGTATTTTTCTGCACTCATTTTTGCGTACAGTACTTGTCAGTTAGCAATAATTTCTTTTCAGCCCGCTTAGTACGTGCAAAACTCTCAACTTGCTTTTTACAAAACATCTGAAGCGTTTAATGCTGATTGAATCAAAACATCCGAGATAATTATTCCTTTTAGTTCCTTTTGTCTTTTGCAATAAGTTTAGTATTTCCCGGCCGAGTGATATTTTACCGGACGAGTCAGGAGTAACATATAATTAATGCATGTATGGGCACTAGAATTTTTGACCAATAAGAATGAGGCTATTCAGATCAAAATTTGACATTCCCATCCTGTGGCAAGAGCGAAACATAGTTTAATGACCAAAAACAAAACAACTGACAAAGCGCAATTGGTCAGCTATTGTTTAGCTCACAATGTCATCTTATTTTTGAACACTTCGAAGAGTCATGATGAAACTGACGAAAGTGACTTGCCGCCGGTGATGTAGGTTGTTAAGTCGTCGCCGTTAACACTGATGTTGCGTTTTGGTAAGATGTCACCTAAACATGGCTCAGCAAATGCCGTTCAACTTACATCATTTAACCACATAAACGGAGATTCTTCTACCACTTCGCAAGAGGATCCAAGCAGTGGAGTGCAGCAGAATCGCGCAGCGATTCAGGGCTCTTCTAAGGCAGAAATACTTGGACCAACTGGAACTGTTCGTGGATACAAGAATATAATCAGAGATCGGAAGGAAGTTTTGAGACATAGCATTGTTGGGGAAACTTTAGAGGTAGGACAACGAAACTCCTGCGAATCAAAACAAATTCGTTTGTGGTTAATTATTTATGCGAACAGTTTAATATATCCGTGCGATATGAAATGCCGAGCGTGCGATATTTCTGATGTCGTCTTTTGTCTAATATTTAAACAGGAAAGCGAAGAAGGCAAGATTGTTGTGTACACTACTTCAATGGGAGGGATTCGATCAAAAGTGGAAGAGTGTGCATACATCAGGAAGTTATTTGACAATCTGGGACTTAAAGTTGATGAGCGAGATATATTTATGCACAAGGACTATCAAAGCGAACTTGACATGCGACTGGCAATCCAAAACGCCTCCGTTCCTCATGTATTTGTGAATGGCGATTCTTTAGGGGTAAGAAAGCCAGTAAAGTACATATTGCCGGCAACGAGCCGACCTCTCCGCTAATTTCAAGATATTGCCCGATTTTTTTTAATGACTGGCAGAGTTCTTATATATTTGTTTCACAAGGTACTCAATCCATGTTTTTATTTTTTATGTATATATTTACAATTTAGACGTAAATAGTAGAAATAACGTGGGAACTTTCCACGCGGCTAAGTCCGTTTTTATAGCTTAACAATAACTTCTCTTAAATGCTCATGTTTTAAGTCCCATATATTCCCATGTCACCAAATTACACGTCAATCTTTTGTGTGTGACAGTAATACTGAACAAAGTGATGAATTGTGAATATTCAGATAAAAGGTTTTTCGTGCGGATTACCCAGCGAACGCCGATGTTTTATAACACTACTCCAACAGTAAATCTTATTTCTAACGCTGACACACGTTTATGCATCATGCATGCATCGCAAACGTCCATATCTGTATGACTAAATAAGTGCTATAAATAGTTGTTAAATAAAAATAATAATACTATTTTTATCGGTAAGGCTATATCAAAAGTCCATGCACCCGTATAAGATATCAGTGACTTCATTGAAAACGATTATTCATTGGGTGTAATATATGCTTTCCTCTTGGTCCGTGTGAACCGGCTAATTACGTTATGCTATTATCATTTGCTACTTTGTCCAAAACCAAAGACTGCCGGTTGCGATTTTAAAAGAGTTACCGGTACATAGACCTTCGCCTGATTTGGGAGATGTAGAGAGTTTGAAGGCTCAGCGCATGCAGTTAAAAAAAAAACTAAAAAAACAGAATAGAGAGAAGCGTAAACTAATATTGAGTGATAAAGTTATAGATATCTTCCAGTGCGGGGAGTTGAACAGCGAGAAGGGAACCTGATTGACAGACGAAACAAGTCTTTTGATGCTGCCGCTCTGGCATAAAGAGTTTTTTGAGCACGATTCCACAGTCGATTCATAATTCTACGAATATAATCAAGATGGCAGGAGTTTGAGTACAAGCACAGATCAATGTTAACTCAAAACGGACTTTTTTATTACTTTTAGCGTGATACATTATGCCTTGAAAACGTTTTTCTCCGTTTTTCGATTATCCAGGGTGTTAAAGAACTGGAGCATTTAAATGAAACAGGAGAACTCAAGATTTTACTTGAAAAATTTGAGGTAAGAAGCTCAATATCATTCGTTAGGTGTATTATGATAACAGCGGTGTGTTTCTCAAAACATATTATTTCAAGTTATAATAGGATACACATTATTACGTATTTGTTAAAATCCGGACTTATGCAAATTTTCTCGTTCAAAAACATCGAAAGTTGTACGTCAATGATAACAAATCTTGCTATAGTTGTTGGAAGTGTGGAAGAACAGTATGGTTATAACTCATGTTGTCACAAAGTACATGTACCTTTTTGGAATTGTGTGTTCAAGCCAGTTTACTAATTTCCGAGTCCGTTGTTATTTCAGTTATAAGGGAATGGAGCTGAATTAAGAGCTGAATGATATTTTGCATGAAAACTATAATTTCTTGTTTTGAAAAAGGATCATCGCTTCTCGGTTTTAAAAACATGTTTCCACAGTGTATCATCGTTGTTTTATATTCAATAGACAGACGTATTAACTGATGTGATTATTTCCTTTTCAGAGGCGGTCCAGTAGTGTATGTCCAGGCTGTGGTGGCTTTCGTTATATTAATTGTACGCAATGTCATGGAAGTAAGAGATCGCGAAAAACAAGAATTTCAAGGGAGATTAATGTTCTACGATGTATTGCGTGCAATGAGAACGGCTTGCAGCTGTGCCCAGAGTGTTCGAAATAATCAAACAGAGTGTGCTATTGTAAGCAAGAATGAAAAACAACCGGGTAACACGGACCGAATCTCTAATCTATAAGACGGAGAAAGAACGGGTGTCCGTCCGTCAGAGTTCAAGCCATACGGAGTCACCTAAGTTAATGCTTATAGTTATGCCGACTGATTCGGCTTTAGACGAATGAGTGAAACTGACTTATGGTAGACTGCCTTCATACCCTGTAAACATTACTAAAACTACTCAACCCTACAATATCGGCCATGACGAACAGCTAAAGCGGTCGTTTTAAAATATGTAGGGGCGCGTTATTAAATTTCACCCAACAACTTTGGTGGAAATTGAATAATTAAGAGCAGGAGCTTACGTTAAGAGACATTGAAATTAGCTTGTCTGAAATATTTTGTTGAGTTTAAACGGCAAAGACTAATTAAAATGAAAGCGGATTTGTCCTTTCACTTTTGGCTTGAATCAGCCCTTTTTAGCCGGAGCCCAGGTAACTTCTGTATGGAAGAATGTCGACCGAATTATACGTGTACAATAAAAAATAAGCCACACACATCACTGGGACTAAATGTTAGTCTTTTTGAGATCTTTAATTTTAGCTACTGATAATGAACTTATAACCAACTATTAGTATACAACTTAAATCTAAAATTTTTAAAAATAGTATTTTACATCAACAAAAATAATTTTGATACGACTTCCTCTCTGAATTTTCGGACTAGGTTAAAATAGACTAAATAGATTCTATCGCCATCAAACATAGTGATCGCAAGTCAACAAAACCGGCAACCAGAAACTTGCTTATGAATACGTTTAGTCTGGTATTTCCTGACTAAAATTACTAAATTTACATAGTAAAATTACATAGGCTTAAAAAGCACATTTACGCTCCCTCCCCTAGGATCAAAACATCACTGAGCAAAAATAAAAATCAAGTAAATCATTTAAGACTTCTAAGAAAATATAAATCCGTGAAACAAGTGTCACAGAAGCTAATAGTATCGCCGAGTATAATTAATACAATCAGAAAAAAGAGTTGCTTAACAGAAACTGCCCGTCAATCTAAGTGCTAAGTTTCTATTGTGGCTTCCCTAACACTAAAACCCCGGACTGAAACAGGCTCAATCACAAACTTCATGTGTCTATGACGTGTTAATTCCCGAGAGGCTAAACCCTGAGCTACCAATATCAAAGTCACATGCGATCCGGACAGCGAGTGGTCTAATGACTCCGTTATTATTGTTAAAATGCCGACAAAGGTAAGATCTTGACGGTTTTGTTCAAATGGAAAACCATGTATGGAGGTTCGACTGTATGACAGCTGCGTAACACGGAGAAAATCACATTACGAGTTTGCCTACAGCCACTGGGTTATGCTAGGTTCACTAGACAATTCATTATATGTCGAAAGCATATCAGCGCAATAATCTACAGCAATAATATATCTATAAATAGAAATTTATATTCTAAACTATTCATTGTTGGGTCGCGCTGGCGGTCCCATTAGCCTCCCCACAGACATTCTTTGGGCTCGTCACGCGCAGTCTTCCTTCCTTCGTGTGGGAGACAGATTGCGTGACAAGACCAAATAATGTCTGGGTGGAAGGCTAGGGTTCTATTCTAATCGTACAATTCTTTGAGAGTCACGTACTCTACTATGTGGACCCGTACTATCATGCGCGTTACCACGTACTTTAAGGCCTGCAGTGATAAGTGAATTACTCTCGGAGCCAGTAAAACGTTGTGGGCGCTTTTAGCCTGCTTAAATGCAAACTTGCAATCTAGCTACAAGGATACAACGATGGCCTGTCCATGAGGTTTACAGTACACTTTACTCTCAGTTATAACAAAGTTACCAACTGTTAAGAGCCGTTTGCACACAGAGCATTGACGCACTGTCTATGAAGCACACTGCTGTCAAAGTTACACTTCTCCATTTGGTATACTGTTCTACCACACACCACACACTTATCTAATGATACACTTTTCCCGGTGGAGGGCACCCGACTTAGTGCTTGTCTTTAATCGTTTCTTCTTCACTCAGGGATTTCGAAATGGTACCTTTTTATCTATTTTGATGTTAGACGTTTTGCTTCTGAACTGAGGCGCGTCGGGTGAGTTTCTTCTTGTTTGTTACTCCCTGTGGTTTAACCGGTAATTTGGGTTTTTCCTTGACAGCAGGTTTCAATTGATTACCTTTGTTACCGGATGTCACTGTGGGAGAAGACGATGAGTCAGTATCCAGGTTCAGCGATGCCTGAAACAGAAAAAAAAATACAAACATGTTTAAATTCTACAAGTAGGGAGAACCTTAATACACTCTCCAGCGTGTGCTAAAGGTGGTAGGCACCAGTCTCCAGCTCAGATTTTGATGAGTAATTTATTTATACATTGTAGTCACCATCTGTCTTCTCATTGGCTAAAAGCCTACAGTTAACTCTGGGAAAACAGCGCAACCTACAGATTATTCCCTTATCTGTACCTACAGATTAGTGAATAATCTGTAGGTTGCGTGCGCAATGCATGATTTCCAAGAGCAATGTCAAGTTCACAGACAGCAATGTCAAGTTCACGGACAGCGAAGTAAGAATGGCTTCTCGATTCGCTTCATCGATAATGCGTTTGTCGTTATTTTCTTCAAAACAATGTATAACTAGACGCATATTTGCGTTCACTCGGGCTTTGAGTTGGAGAGAAACACTGTTTTTGTTCAACGTACTTCGGTAAGGCTTTTTTGTAATTATGGGTTTATCTTGTAACTGGTTTTGTCGCGGTATGCTGGAGATTCAGGGTTATTACTTATGTATACAGTATGCGGAAAACATATTTGTTATGCAGTGTGAAGGCGTTTTTTTTTTCCGGGTTGGGTAAATCGCAAGCAAAATGGAGTGTTTATCGTAAGCAAACCTTAGCGCGGGGTGACCGGAAATGGGGTCACAGAGTCTACTTGGGAAGTACTACCGAAGTGTTAAGTTACACGCCACTGATTAAATATTCATTTCGGAACAAATATCGGCAAAACGAATGAGCTCCGCGCTTTCAAAAAGAATTCACACGAACAATATTTGATCAATAGCCGAGGTTAAACTTCGTTTTCTTAAATATATTTTTAGCATTTACACAACAGTACAATGATGATGATGACATGACATGGGTATACACGAAAGAATACCGTGACGTGCATAGACAGGATGGGCTCTTGGCATAGACAAATTCTCTAAGAATCCTCTAACCTTTCTGCTTTTGTTCCTTAGACTTTTCAAACTTCGTATTGGTATTCTGCTTGGTTCACGATCGCGTCTACATACACGATGCGACTTTAGTTTATGCTTCTCTCGATTAACATTACTTAACTCAGTTGATATAGCATGTTTCTCGATGAAAGGTTCACTCATAAATGTCCGCTCATAAAGAGATCTCTCGTAAGGTTTGCGGACCAACCCGTTCCCAAAGCGCACCTCATCCTTTAGTGTCGGTCTACCGCGAACGCTGTGTGCACATTTTGTATCCGTTTTGTAACCGCACACAGTAT
>JAHPZR010055202.1:7500-12500 GCA_019787425.1 Platygyra sinensis | reverse complement strand
TTATTACAAAGATATGTTAGAAAAGGTAACAATGAAAAGAACCCAGCAAATCTCAGCTTTTGTTTGTTACCGAAAGAACCCAGTTAAGTGCAGCGCATGCGCAGTTTGCTCGAAATATTGATACCGATTGCTTTTTAAACCAATTTCTAATGATCCAGTCGTTAGAATTTTCAAAAAAACTGGCTAAAAAATAGCTCAGAAGCCACATGAATGATCTATCATGAAAAATCTGAATTTTGACATAGGGAATTTTTAATAACTGAGAAAACGATTTAAGGAGGCTCGAAAGGGTTTTTAGCTGCACGTGCGCGTGCAATCTACACACGTCATTTCTAAGATGCATGCGTCAGCGGAATGAATTAAAATTAGAGAGAGAAGAGTAGAGAAAATAGATCTTGTAAGACGTTAATGCAAATGCGAACGGTAAAGCTCTCCCAAATTGGTTTGGGTTCCTTTTCTTGTAACCCGTAAAACCATCGTAAGGAAAAAATATCTCCTTGTCACAAAGAATACATCCGGATGAAAGCCGGTTGTTTCGCACGCGTAGGAACTCGATTGAGCGCGCGTGAACAACTTCGCGCATGCGTAAAGTGGGTTTTAGTCGACCTTGACTTTTTCATATTTTCCAACTTCGTCCGCTAATATTTTCGCTTCCAGTCGGTGAATTTTTTTTCAAATTTTTGATGACAACTAAGATCAATCGGATGTGTACATATACCAATTCTTAAAAAATTTTGTAGGTGGGGAAAAAAACTTAAAAAGCAATAGTCAAAAATTAAGTTTTTACTTCCTTCTGTCCTACAGAATTTTTCTTAAGTAACATATTTTGATGATCATTCCTAATAACATGTAATATAGGAGTTTGAGAAGATTTCACCGACCCGTTCTCTTAATAACACGATAGCTTTCGATTTTGGGGGTGCAACTGAATGCGTTATATCGTTACCATGGTAACAGGTTTTCTGAAAAAAAATATGAAGTAATGATTCTATGACATTTCATTTATGTCTGTGGTAAATTTCACACTGATACGATAAACCAAACTGTAATTGGAAAAGAATTTGTAAAACTAGTCTGGGGAAAATGAAAACTATTTCAAGCCACCGTAAGGGGAATTACGAAAATCGCCTATGTTAAAATTTTATTAGGACAGTGTTGACAGAAGGGATTTAATGTCAATTTGTAGTGTGCAAACAATGAAAACAATCTAACGACTGGGTTTTTTTTAAAAATAAATGAAAACCATTTTTTAAACCCCATTGCCATGGCAACAGCACACACCCTAGCCAAAATCCGAGAATAAATACTTCTGTGGTGAACCTTGACTCTTGTCAAAAAGGAGTGCCAAAGCATAAATAGTTTAAAAGTGATGGTGAATTAGGCATACATGTAGGCACTTGAAAACTGTGTTCGGCCACCTTAACAAGATGCAGATACATGTAAGTAAGTCAATCCTGCAAGTTGGATAAACAGTAAATGGTCATGAGGTGAAGCTGTACCTTCAGTGCCACTATCAGAACTGATCATGGTCCAATCCAGGCCTGTAGTCATGGATCCTGCTTGACTTTCTCGTTCATCTGAAGACATGGCAGGCTCTTCACTGATGCTCTCTTCACTTTTGCCTTGAACTTTAACATTTTTCAACGGTCTGTCTAAGGACTGAAAAAAACAAAAATTTTACACGTACACCTGTATGTACTGTATGTTTTGCTAAATTACCAGTTGTGTTGTTCAACATGAGAGTGAGTCTCACAACTAGGATTTTTAGCTTCCAAACCAATAAAAACTTACACAGCACAACTCACAAGAAGAACACCTCAGTCCCTGATAAAACCTTAAACTTAATACAATACGCCACATAAACTTATTTTCTGACAAGGCATTTTGCCTTGGCCAAGAGACTCTTTACAGACCTTTCAGAATTTAACAGCAAACTCATTGAACATCACGCTCAAAGTCCTGTTAATAAGTTCAAGATGTTAGCAGTCTGGCCAGGGCTCTGAAGCAGAACGATTCCCAACCACACATTCAAAAGTTCATTTATACAATGTGGAAAAATAGTATGAGGCAAGTCTGGCTTGGCATTTCATCTCAGCCAAGGGAGACAGCCAGGCTGCTAACATCTGGGATTTGTGAACGGGACTTTGAGAGCGAATATACTCAACACGTTTGTGGATTACTTCTGAAAGGTCTCTGAAGAATCTCTTGGCCAAGACAAATCTGCATCAAACTTACCTGAAACTATTTTTCAAGAAGTATTTATTCTCGGATTTTGGCTAGGGTGTGTGCTGTTGCCATGGCAATGGGGTTTAAAAAATGGTTTTCATTTATTTTTAAAAAAAACCCAGTCGTTAGATTGTTTTCATTGTTTGCACACTACAAATTGACATTAAATCCCTTCTGTCAACACTGTCCTAATAAAATTTTAACATAGGCGATTTTCGTAATTCCCCTTACGGTGGCTTGAAATAGTTTTCATTTTCCCCAGACTAGTTTTACAAATTCTTTTCCAATTACAGTTTGGTTTATCGTATCAGTGTGAAATTTACCACAGACATAAATGAAATGTCATAGAATCATTACTTCATATTTTTTTCAGAAAACCTGTTACCATGGTAACGATATAAACGCATTCAGTTGCACCCCCAAAATCGAAAGCTATCGTGTTATTAAGAGAACGGGTCGGTGAAATCTTCTCAAACTCCTATATTACATGTTATTAGGAATGATCATCAAAATATGTTACTTAAGAAAAATTCTGTAGGACAGAAGGAAGTAAAAACTTAATTTTTGACTATTGCTTTTTAAGTTTTTTTCCCACCTACAAAATTTTTAAGAATTGGTATATGTACACATCCGATTGATCTTAGTTGTCATCAAAAATTTGAAAAAAATTCACCGACTGGAAGCGAAAATATTAGCGGACGAAGTTGGAAAATATGAAAAAGTCAAGGTCGACTAAAACCCACTTTACGCATGCGCGAAGTTGTTCACGCGCGCTCAATCGAGTTCCTACGCGTGCGAAACAACCGGCTTTCATCCGGATGTATTCTTTGTGACAAGGAGATATTTTTTCCTTACGATGGTTTTACGGGTTACAAGAAAAGGAACCCAAACCAATTTGGGAGAGCTTTACCGTTCGCATTTGCATTAACGTCTTACAAGATCTATTTTCTCTACTCTTCTCTCTCTAATTTTAATTCATTCCGCTGACGCATGCATCTTAGAAATGACGTGTGTAGATTGCACGCGCACGTGCAGCTAAAAACCCTTTCGAGCCTCCTTAAATCGTTTTCTCAGTTATTAAAAATTCCCTATGTCAAAATTCAGATTTTTCATGATAGATCATTCATGTGGCTTCTGAGCTATTTTTTAGCCAGTTTTTTTGAAATTCTAACGACTGGATCATTAGAAATTGGTTAAAAAGCAATCGGTATCAATATTTCGAGCAAACTGCGCATGCGCTGCACTTAACTGGGTTCTTTCGGTAACAAACAAAAGCTGAGATTTGCTGGGTTCTTTTCATTGTTACCTTTTCTAACATATCTTTGTAATAAAAGACTAAAGCCATCAATACACTGCATTCAATGATAGAGAAAAATAACACAGATAGTGCGCGTCTTGAGTAACTAAAATGATCACTTTATTGACGGCATGTTTGGTTTTTAAAATCCTTTTGCACGTGCTCAATTGCATCAGCAAAAGCAGGCGCTAAAAAACTATGTGCGACAACCTTAAATGCCCATACAAAAGCTCTGTACAGAAGGGTATGATTCTGTTTAATCAGTCTTTACTGGTAGCTGCTGGTTTCACCATCCCTGTTGGTTCGCCCCCACGGAGTTTGCCCCCACATCGACTCAACTAGAGATCAGGTGCTTAAAATTTATCTTTCTCTTGCCGAAGGTGACTGGCAAACTCAAATAGAAAGTTTAGGTTGAATTCCTGGGGCAAACTCGGTGTGCGCGAACTTGCCATGGGGCAACACCGGTATCATTCTCTTCAAGGGGTAACTGTGAACTTGTCATAAACGTGGGCATGCAACGGCCCTTAAACTGGGTTGTCATCTTTTATTCTTCATGAGCTAAGACGTTCAAAGTTACAGGCAATCGACACAAAAATCCTGTGAACCAATTGTTAAATTTAAAGTTATGGAAGGGAGAGAATTGGTCTTAAAACCAGGCTTTGTTTGGTGAAAGTGAATTCTTTATGAGGTCTCAGTTAGGCAGGCAGAGGAATTTACATAGTGTGATTGTTTCTTGTCAGTGAGGGTTTACTGGGGTATGCACCTCGCAAAGTAAGCTATCATTCCTCTCGGTGATGCGTAACGTGATCTCTAATTGATTTGTAGCTGCTGTCAGTTTTGAAAGTCTGCCAAGGGCTTCATCATTAGAGGGATTACAAGCTGCGCATGACAGGATAAAAATAGCACCAAAACACCGCAGACCACCCACTAGAGCTCACCCCAACAGCACATCCGTGAACATCAAAAGAAATTCTACAAAACCGCACAGGAGGGTCAAGGCTGATCCGAAAGACCTGTCTGCTGAAACCAGTGTAGAAACTGAATCTAATGAAGAACTGGCTAGTAGTAGAAACTCAGATATTGTTAATGCAACTATTTTTGAGGCTATGGAAAGCAGTGAAGACCAGAGTAAGGAGAAAGTTCTTCCTGATATGAAAGCTAAAGCCAGTGACATTCTGGCTAAGGTACAGGAATCTCCAAAAGTAAGTGAGCTATCACAAATAGATGCAATCACAAGTGATCAAGTGGTACCCGAGATAGTGCAGGAAAAGGAAGATCACACCCAGACTAAAGGAAAGGAGAACAAAGAAAGCACTGAACAACATGTTAAAGAGTTGGATGAAGATGAAACGGATAATAAGGACAATGTTGTTATCAGTAACGAAAATAAAGATTTTCAGCCGACCAAACCAGACATCCAGATGGAAAACAAAGAAGAATCGAAAGCTAAAGAGTCGATTCTTAAAGAACTTAATGT
>JAHPZR010055202.1:0-5000 GCA_019787425.1 Platygyra sinensis | reverse complement strand
AGTTTTAGGTTTCCTTCAATTTAACTGTTATTTTTTCGATGTTCAAAATAACTCAAGATGCAGTGTCTGAGCCCCTTTAAAGTGCTCATAACACAAAACCGAGCTTGGTGATTACCGTTTTTTAATATCAAATTTTAATAAGCATGAGAAGATGCAAGTTTAAGTTCTGTCTAGTGGGTTCAAAGCCACCGTAATTTTTGAAAATTAACGTGGCTCTGAACCTAGCTAGGCAAAATTCTTTACAACTTTGCCAAAAGTTAGATTGCATCGAGCAAATCAAAATTCCATCATAGAAAATTAGCGGTTGAAGCTAAAATTAAGGATGTGTTTAGCAGGTTGCACTGAAACTGTGGAAATCTATTGTCATAAAAATGAGAACAACGTGTTGAACAATGATTGGGCAAGTTTTTTGATGCCGTCATGGTGGCATCAACTGATAATAAACAATTATTGGATGAGGTTTTTGTGATATCCGGAATAATCAACAATCATGGACAAAAGTCTTGGGACAAATTTACATTTGTGGCGCTTTTTCACACGCGCCAAACAAACAGTCAGGCGCGAATTCATCTACACTTGTTCAGACCCCTCCCCCCCCCCCCCCTACAATGTTGGACAAGTGTACACGCTCTATTTCTCCAGATTTTCAACATTGTGTGGAGGGCGGGGAGGGGAAACAGTGCTTTTTTTTAAAACTCCGTTTTAAAAGCACAGAAAATTAATGCAATTACACAAGTGTCCCAAGGAATTTTGTCCCACGATTGAAGGTCGAGGTAACTGTTATCAGCCGAAGCCGAAGGCTGAGGCTGATAACACTAACCGAGACCTTGATTATTCCGGATATCACAAAAACCGAATCTAATAATTTTTTTATTACTCGGGCTTTCCAAAGGAAACGCCCGAGTTGAAATTTCGGCTTCGTTTTTTTTTTCGTTCAGCCACAGTTTGCAATTCTTTAATTAATACGCATGCGCGAAGATTTTACTGATGAGCACATGGCATGGTGTAATGGCGGACGGAGAAGAGTTTATGCGGTGGAAGATCAGCACAAATACTGTGTGCGGTTACAAAACGGATACAAAATGTGCACACAGCGTTCGCGGTAGACCGACACTAAAGGATGAGGTGCGCTTTGGGAACGGGTTGGTCCGCAAACCTTACGAGAGATCTCTTTATGAGCGGACATTTATGAGTGAACCTTTCATCGAGAAACATGCTATATCAACTGAGTTAAGTAATGTTAATCGAGAGAAGCATAAACTAAAGTCGCATCGTGTATGTAGACGCGATCGTGAACCAAGCAGAATACCAATACGAAGTTTGAAAAGTCTAAGGAACAAAAGCAGAAAGGTTAGAGGATTCTTAGAGAATTTGTCTATGCCAAGAGCCCATCCTGTCTATGCACGTCACGGTATTCTTTCGTGTATACCCATGTCATGTCATCATCATCATTGTACTGTTGTGTAAATGCTAAAAATATATTTAAGAAAACGAAGTTTAACCTCGGCTATTGATCAAATATTGTTCGTGTGAATTCTTTTTGAAAGCGCGGAGCTCATTCGTTTTGCCGATATTTGTTCCGAAATGAATATTTAATCAGTGGCGTGTAACTTAACACTTCGGTAGTACTTCCCAAGTAGACTCTGTGACCCCATTTCCGGTCACCCCGCGCTAAGGTTTGCTTACGATAAACACTCCATTTTGCTTGCGATTTACCCAACCCGGAAAAAAAAAACGCCTTCACACTGCATAACAAATATGTTTTCCGCATACTGTATACATAAGTAATAACCCTGAATCTCCAGCATACCGCGACAAAACCAGTTACAAGATAAACCCATAATTACAAAAAAGCCTTACCGAAGTACGTTGAACAAAAACAGTGTTTCTCTCCAACTCAAAGCCCGAGTGAACGCAAATATGCGTCTAGTTATACATTGTTTTGAAGGAAAATAACGACAAACGCATTATCGATGAAGCGAATCGAGAAGCCATTCTTACTTCGCTGTCCGTGAACTTGACATTGCTGTCTGTGAACTTGACATTGCTCTTGGAAATCATGCATTGCGCACGCAACCTACAGATTATTCACTAATCTGTAGGTACAGATAAGGGAATAATCTGTAGGTTGCGCTGTTTCCCAGAGTTAACTGTAGGCTTTTAGCCAATGAGAAGACAGATGGTGACTACAATGTATAATAAATTACTCATCAAAATCTGAGCTGGAGACTGGTGCCTACCACCTTTAGCACACGCTGGGAGAGTGTATTAAGGTTCTCCCTACTTGTAGAATTTAAACATGTTGTATTTTTTTTTCTGTTTCAGGCATCGCTGAACCTGGATACTGACTCATCGTCTTCTCCCACAGTGACATCCGGTAACAAAGGTAATCAATTGAAACCTGCTGTCAAGGAAAAACCCAAATTACCGGTTAAACCACAGGGAGTAACAAACAAGAAGAAACTCACCCGACGCGCCTCAGTTCAGAAGCAAAACGTCTAACATCAAAATAGATAAAAAGGTACCATTTCGAAAATCCCTGAGTGAAGAAGAAACGATTAAAGACAAAGCACTAAGTCGGGTGCCCTCCACCGGGAAAAGTGTATCATTAGATAAGTGTGTGGTGTGTGGTAGAACAGTATACCAAATGGAGAAGTGTAACTTTGACAGCAGTGTGCTTCATAGACAGTGCGTCAAATGCTCTGTGTGCAAACGGCTCTTAACAGTTGGTAACTTTGTTATAACTGAGAGTAAAGTGTACTGTAAACCTCATGGACAGGCCATCGGTGTATCCTTGTAGCTAGATTGCAAGTTTGCATTTAAGCAGGCTAAAAGCGCCACAACGTTTTACTGGCTCCGAGAGTAATTCACTTATCACTGCAGGCCTTAAAGTACGTGGTAACGCGCATGATAGTACGGGTCCACATAGTAGAGTACGTGACTCTCAAAGAATTGTACGATTAGAATAGAACCCTAGCCTTCCACCCAGACATTATTTGGTCTTGTCACGCAATCTTTCTCCCACACGAAGGAAGGAAGACTGCGTGACGAGCCCAAAGAATGTCTGTGGGGAGGCTAATGGGACCCCAGCGCGACCCAACATGAATAGTTTAGAATATAAATTTCTATTTATAGATATATTATTGCTGTAGATTATTGCGCTTGATATGCTTTCGACATATAATGAATTGTCTAGTGAACCTAGCATAACCCAGTGGCTGTAGGCAAACTCGTAATGTGATTTTCTCCGTGTTACGCAGCTGTCATACAGTCGAACCTCCATACATGGTTTTCCATTTGAACAAAACCGTCAAGATCTTACCTTTGTCGGCATTTTAACAAATAATAACGGAGTCATTAGACCACTCGCTGTCCGGATCGCATGTGACTTTGATATTGGTAGCTCAGGGTTTAGCCTCTCGGGAATTAACACGTCATAGACACATGAAGTTTGTGATTGAGCCTGTTTCAGTCCGGGGTTTTAGTGTTAGGGAAGCCACAATAGAAACTTAGCACTTAGATTGACGGGCAGTTTCTGTTAAGCAACTCTTTTTTCTGATTGTATTAATTAGTACTCGGCGATACTATTAGCTTCTGTGACACTTGTTTCACGGATTTATATTTTCTTAGAAGTCTTAAATGATTTACTTGATTTTTATTTTTGCTCAGTGATGTTTTGATCCTAGGGGAGGGAGCGTAAATGTGCTTTTAAGCCTATGTAATTTTACTATGTAAATTTAGTAATTTTAGTCAGGAAATACCAGACTAAACGTATTCATAAGCAAGTTTCTGGTTGCCGGTTTTGTTGACTTGCGATCACTATGTTTGATGGCGATAGAATCTATTTAAGTCTATTTTAACCTAGTCCGAAATTCAGAGAGGAAGTCGTATCAAAATTATTTTTGTTGATGTAAAATACTATTTTTAAAAATTTTAGATTTAAGTTGTATACTAATAGTTGGTTATAAGTTCATTATCAGTAGCTAAAATTAAAGATCTCAAAAAGACTAACATTTAGTCCCAGTGATGTGTGTGGCTTATTTTTTATTGTACACGTATAATTCGGTCGACATTCTTCCATACAGAAGTTACCTGGGCTCCGGCTAAAAAGGGCTGATTCAAGCCAAAGTGAAAGGACAAATCCGCTTTCATTTTAATTAGTCTTTGCCGTTTAAACTCAACAAAATATTTCAGACAAGCTAATTTCAATGTCTCTTAACGTAAGCTCCTGCTCTTAATTATTCAATTTCCACCAAAGTTGTTGGGTGAAATTTAATAACGCGCCCCTACATATTTTAAAACGACCGCTTTAGCTGTTCGTCATGGCCGATATTGTAGGGTTGAGTAGTTTTAGTAATGTTTACAGGGTATGAAGGCAGTCTACCATAAGTCAGTTTCACTCATTCGTCTAAAGCCGAATCAGTCGGCATAACTATAAGCATTAACTTAGGTGACTCCGTATGGCTTGAACTCTGACGGACGGACACCCGTTCTTTCTCCGTCTTATAGATTAGAGATTCGGTCCGTGTTACCCGGTTGTTTTTCATTCTTGCTTACAATAGCACACTCTGTTTGATTATTTCGAACACTCTGGGCACAGCTGCAAGCCGTTCTCATTGCACGCAATACATCGTAGAACATTAATCTCCCTTGAAATTCCTTGTTTTTCGCGATCTCTTACTTCCATGACATTGCGTACAATAACATAACGAAAGCCACCACAGCCTGGAACATACACTACTGGACCGCCTCTGAAAAGGAAATATCACATCAGTTAATACGTCTGTCTATTGAATATAAAACAACGATGATACACTGTGGAAACATGTTTTTAAAACCGAGAAGCGATGATCCTTTTTCAAACAAGAAATTATAGTTTTCAATGCAAAATAATCATTCAGCTCTTAATTCAGCTCCATTCCCTTATAACTGAAATAACAACGGACTCGGAAATTAGTAAACTGGCTTGAACACACAATTCCAAAAAGGTACATGTACTT
>JAHPZR010055199.1:5000-12012 GCA_019787425.1 Platygyra sinensis | reverse complement strand
AAAGCGGTACGCGCGTAAAACAACTGCAAATTTGCCAAGGACAGCTCGATACGTGCAACTTTGTTTAAGGGTAAAGTTTCTATAATACGTGGGAAAATCATTGGAAACCGTTAATTGCGTCAATTTCAGTTAGAATTCTACTAAAACAATTAGATTATTCGCAGCTCGATTTCTATGAGGCGATAGTTGATTCGGCATTCGGCCTCCTCAACTATCACCTCATTGAAATCTGGAGCTCATAATCTAATTGTTGAATGGAAGAAGAAATTCAAGTCTAGAACCCGTGCGACAGCCTCGACATTCAAAAGAATTCATAGAGTTGGTAAGCCTGAGGACCATGGTCCTCGCCCAATAATTGCAAGATTTTTACACTACGTTGATCGTGAAATGGGTTTTTATAAAGCCAGAAAAAAGAATTCAGCGTGTTCCCAAATAACTCTAGAAGTGATGAAAGTCGCAGAGCAAACATTTAAAGGCGCTAAGGATGGAGGCTACAGACAAGCCTTGTGTCAACGGGAAGTTTATTCCACGTCACGAGAAGTTGTAAACATGAACTTATCTATTTAGTTTTTTTCGCTTTTTTGCTCAAAAAAACATGTTTATGCTAATGATTTTTCTTCTCCTGAATGCATAAATTACCGCGCACCGCATAGACCTGGTATTTTAACGCAGTCTTTATGTTGCAATGAAGAAGCGCCTAATTATAATGTCATGTAGGAATGATATTCTCATGAGGCGTAACGACGCCCTTGCAATTCGCTTTGGGGCAATCGTGTAGCACTCTCAGTCCTCCTTTGAATGTTCGTGTTTTAAACGTGTGTGTGATTATGTAACCTATTTCTTAATAATCAGCTTCAAAAACTTAGCTACGCTGCAGTCGTACAATTCAGCTAATCAACGTACATAATAATCACGAAAGAATTGCTTTTTACTTGCTTATTATTACCTATCTGCTCTTTCAGGCCATGCCAAAAACAAAAGCATGGGAGAGTTTGATTTCAAGATTATGTCACTTAATGCTCGAGGCATACGAGACCCCCACATCGATTGAAAAACAAAAATTGGATATCACGTTTTCTTGAAGAGACATGGCACATAATTAGTCATGGCTCAAATCATAGCAGAGGAGAGACTTGTTCTTATTAATGAGCGGCTACAGTGCGAGATAAATACCGATATATATTATTGGAAATGACCATCCAAGAAGAGCCATTCCTGATGCTCAATTTATACGCTCCTACCAAAATAAACGAGCAAATAGTCTTTTTTCAACCCCATTTGCACGCGCTAAAGTATCGGCAAGGTACGCCAAATTTTGGCACCGAGCCCAAACCATTTTGGCACGGCGCTGCCCATTTACACGACCCAAAATAAACAGTTTTTCCCCGCTGGACACGGTTCCAATTTTTAATCGGCACCCTTTTGTCCATCTGTTTTATTCCCGGGAAATGGTTGACATACAGCTTGCCATCATCTTGCATCGCACCTTAAGAGTAAAATGTGACTTAAATCTAAACAGGAAGAGTCATGTTCGGTTCAACAAGGAAATTGATCGACATCTTGGCCAAATAAGAAAAATAAGACGGAAGGAGAAACGGTTGTTTGCAGCGATGGCGCACGTGGCTGTAAGAACTCCCGTGAAAGAAGCTCACGGGTAAGACCAAGTAATCAGTCCTGGTTTGACATGGCAGACACGGACTCTCTTTCGTCGCCATTTTTGTGACAACTGCGCATGCGTTATGGTAAAAATCACAACAAAAAAGGCCTGGAACGGCAACGGAGAGCTTTTACACGAACGAATTTTGTACCACGGTGCCTCGTTTACCCGTGCCGAGACTACATCCTGGAGGTGGTCTCGGCACCCCTAAAATTTTAGGCACCGGTGTCACATTACAATTGGCACCAATACGTTTACACGACCAAAATTTGGAGTGGCGTGCCTAAAAATCGTCAGCACGGTGCCAAAAACTTGGCGTGCCGTGCCGCATTTTTAGCGCGTGTAATAAATGGGGTTTTTGACAGAGAATACAGGGTCATCATTGGCGAAGATTTCAATGTTCATTAAACACGTTGATCTTGATAAATCCAGAGGCCAGTTGAAACAAAATCCCACCCAGGGTAAAGGCCCGGGGAACGAGGTTGAACAAAACTATACTCAAAATATTATTCGTCGATATTTGGAGATCACGAAATCCTGATAAAGGCAGTTTACCTGGAGAAAAAGAAATCCTATTATAGAACGTGATATGACCTTTGGCTTATAAGCGACAATCTAGAAGACGATGTCAAAAAAGAAAAATTAATTCAGCTATTAAAGCGGTCACTCGGGCAATCGTTTGTCAATTAATAGCCTTAAAGATCAACCATTTGGACCATCTTATTGGAAGTTCAAGTTCAGCCTTCTGGGATGACGACAATTACATGCAAACTAATTCATTTAGAGTATCCAAAATGGATCACCGAAATTTTCCGAAGTTAACGATTGAAGAATATTGTGGGACCTTATTAAATATAGGATCAGGCCAACTACTATCAAATACAGCAAAGTGATCGCCAAGAATCGAAAGCGCAGCTTCTGTGATCGGAAGAAATCTCAAAAAATAAACGCGAAGAAAACTTCAACAACAATCCATCTCAGTGAAGAAAACCACTACAAAGCTGGACGAAGCCAGGAGTGAGAGTAAAGCATTATATGATTACATTACTCAGGGTTAAAATAATAAGATCGGAGGCAAACTGGGTACGAGCATGGAGAGAGAAAATTCGAAATAATTTTTTATACATGTCTAGGAAACCAGTTAAACCAAGAGGAACACCCAGTTCTCCGCGTAATTAATGCAGATGAAAAAACTCGTCCTAAACTCAAAATCGATAATGAAAGACTCGAAGATTTCTATAGAACACTCTACAAAGAGCTGCGAAAGTAGAGATCGCGACCGATGCTTTCAAGATTTTTTAATGGCGATGATATTCTTAAATTAGGTGGCGATGAGAAAATCTCATTGAGAAGGACAATGTCAAACAACGAAGTGCTTTAAATGCTCTGTCTAGATTCCCAAATGGAAGACTTAACACCTGGAACGACGGCTTAATAACTGAGTTTACCAAAAAAATTCTGGAATTTATTTGGCCATCTAATGACTGGATTCTTGAATTATTCGTGTATATATGGCGAACCATCTAAACTTGTAAAAACGAGCAATAATAAGACTCATTGAAAAGAAAGGAGAAAAGAAAAAGATGTACATCAACAAATGGTGACCCATTTCGTTATTAAATGTGACATTAAAATTGCTTCCAAGGTTCTGGCATCGAAAGAGGATCCCGCTGTCATCATACCTCTTTCGCTGTTATAGCTTTGGAACTTCAATTCGAAACAATCCTTGTATTGAAAGCATTAAGATAAAAAATGCTGACGTTAAACTGGCTACTTTTGCCTACGACTTCACAACATTTTCACATGACAAAGGCTCCCTAGACCATCTGTTTAGAACTCTATAGAAGCATTCGAAAGGTGTTCCGGTTTGTTTTTTTTGTCGCAGCGGGAAGGTAAACCTGATACAATTACTGACTATTTGTCCTGTTGCTAGTCCAGGAATCTGGATTTTCCTCTGATTGGTCAAGAAACAAAAAGGTACTTAGAACTGGGCCATGATTGGTTACCTTTGTGGCGGTGTGGATTTCCGGTAAAAAAAAAATCCCGCGTGCTGATGAATTCCTTCATGACGTCTGATTGGGGCGGACGCAAGAGAGCTGAGTTTTTTTCAGCTCAGTTTAAATGCTCTCCTTCAGAGTTTGTTCACAAAAAACTCTCAATGATGAACAAATATGCAATGCATTTATTAGAGGTCGACCATGCCATGGGAGAGATGATTTGGCGTGTGCTGCCGGACGGGATTAGGCAAGAGCGCTTTATATGTATTAGGCCATCCCCTTTTTTTTCTCTGTTTACTGTCGTCCGACCGACCCAGATTTTCGCGTTTTCAAAAAAAAAAAAAAGTTATGAAGAAGGTAATGACATATTTGACTGGTTTATCAGCTTAGCTTAGTTTGTCATCGATTGTAAAGCCACACGTTGTTGTGACTGATTTCTTAGTAAGACTTCAAAAACTACAAAATCAAGAAATCGTTACTTTAATCTAAAATACAGACGATGTTTTGTGCTGGCAGTGCTGCGCATAATTTCTGGCGAGATCATCGCGCGCGCAGTGAAAAAATGGCGGCTTTTTGTTTACGGTTGGACCTCACCATAGAGGTAAATCGTCATGTTCTCGAAAACGAGTTCAGTGACCTATCATTTTTTTTTTTTTTTTATATTGAGTAAAAACATTTTATATTTAAAATAAATATGGACCAACTCTTAGTGTAGAAAAAGAAACGATCGTCGGAAACGTGGATCTAGTAAGCAATCGTGACTATAATCATGGTGCTATTATAAGGATTTATGGCAGGGTTCGTACTCTTTCGAGTTGTTTAAATTCTATGACTTCCCATGACTTTTTCCATGACCTTTTCAAGTTTTCCAAGACCTTAGGATAAGCTGTCAGTTTCAAAAATTCAAACCCTAAACTTGTTTTAGAGCGTTTTTTAGCCTTGAACAGTCCAACAGGCAAACTCTGGAGTTCACCAAAATGCGTGCTGTTTACGCTGCTTAATTAGTGTCTCTATCTTTCATTGTCCTTGCCCTGTGACCCGCAGTAAATAACCTATCAAACAGATTTTAATTTTCCATAACTTTCAAGGACCATCATGACCTAAACGAACCCTGTATGGAGTATAAAAGAGCAACCTCGTTCCCAGGGTCTTTTCCCTGGCTTGAGGGCGGGGCGGGAAAAGGCCCTGGCATCGGCTGGTCACGTGCCCACCTTATACCCGGATATTCTGGGTGTAATAAATTAGCGAGTTTGCATAATCAAAAGTGCCAAAATCGAGATTGCGGAGATACTGTCTGTGCTTTTCGACTTGGATCTGCTTTTAAACGTTGAAACTTTGCGTAGTTTTGTTCAGTTAAAGCCACTTCAAGTGAAATGTTTTGAATATTCACCGAAAGGCAAAGATATTGTTGCCGTTCTAACCGACTGGCTTTGCAAATCTCTGCTGTTTCAGCGTCTACCGGATTTCTTGCCTGTCAAGGCGGACAATAATATTTTGTTAAAATACACGAAGTTCTACGGTTCGTGACATTTATACTTTTGCCGTTTTCTGTTCGGTCACTCGACCATTTTGTCGCTTCACTCGTGCTTATGAAGGGCACTTCATGCTGTATTCAAGTAGAGAAAAGGCCCTGGGAACGAGGTTGATAAAGAGGTGCTGTTGCTCCTAAACGAACCTTGTCATGGGAAAGGGACACCTTTTTATTTGAAAATTTAAGGTTTCTATAATATAAACAATCAACAGGCAAAGTTTGGCAAAAATCTCAGAGCAGGCACTATTTTAGTGGAATGACCTTAATTACGACGTCGATCTTTTCTTCCTCCATTGTCGTTTATGTCGACTTTGTAACCTCGTCTTGTCGTTTCCAGGCTCCACAGACAATATGCTGAGGCACTGGGTCTCCTAGTTCCAGACTTCTTCTCCTTTTTTTTTTCGGTTTTTTTTTTTCTTTTCCGACCGACCGACCCAAAATCAGAAACGTATTCGACAGTAAACGAAAAAAAAAAGGGGATTGGCGTTACCAACCGTTTTCGTTGATACGCGACTTTCGAAAGCAAAACACCGGCGGAAACCATTGCGGAAACGTTTCCAAAAATTTCCGTCAATTATACACGTTATCGACAGATTAGATCGAAAATCCAAACCAATCACAACCCGCTAAGCATGACGTCCAAAGAAGGTCTGAAGGTCACACTAACGGCTGTGATTTGGTGGATTTCGATTCCGATCTGACGATAAACACGCAAGACTTCCCGGTAATTCTGCTTGGTTATCCGGGCATCGCCGACATTCGCGCTGACAGATATTTTAATTAGGGGGCGGGCAGACAAATAGTCAAGTAATTGTATCAGGCGTACCTTACCGCCGCGACAAAAAATATAAGGGACGCCTGATCGCAGGTTATTGCGATGCCAAAACTGTTGTTCCGGGCTTCGGTGTCAACTTTAATTAATAAGGAATTTTTTAAAGGAACTTAACACAGTATTGTTAACTTTTTATGGAAAGGTAAAGATGAAATCAACCGTTCTTGGAGTGATTAGGGAATATAGTTATGGTTGTACTGATTTCAACTCACAAGTAAAAAAGCTGTACTGGACTCTTGAGGAGTATATATGCGTACACCCCACTGCCAGAATAATTGCACACAAAGTATCTTAAGTTATATAAGAACAAGCTTTTTTTTCAATACAAACTGCTTAATCACATAGTACATACCGAGAAACTCCTATATAAAATGGAAGTTATCAGACAATTCGTTGTGCACGTTGATAGAGAGTATGAAGTATCACTCGAGCATTTGTTTTTACACTCTCAATTATGCAAAAACTTTTGATACAAAATATTTCCTAGTTGAATGAATTTAATACTACAATCATTGAACTAAAGGAGAGCGAGATCATGTTAGGTTATGCGAAAGGAATGTCCTCGGTAAGCAAGTAATTTATTCAAGTCGACAAAGGTAATCTAAGCCTCTATCATCATCGCGAAGAATGCCTATTGTTCTCGGGACATTTACTTGCAGTTGGAAAGGTCTGTTATAACGCTTGTTATTATTCATAGCACCCAAAAGAAGCTTATTCATTGGTTGCTATGAACGCACGGCAATGCTCATTAGCCTGATGGAGGCGGCAAACTAAACAATGAAACCAGTGCACTATTGTTACTCCCTTTGTTTCGTTTAGCACAAACCGCTTTTGTACGTCCTAAGCGAACCCAACACTAGCTAACATGGCGATCGATGTCCTGGTAGTCGATTTGATCCCGGCAAATCCAATCGAATTGTTCGGTAATCGAGCCCAAGCTAACACCAATCGTTCGGGTGCCTAACGGTCGATTATCGAGTTCAGTCGAATGTTTG
>JAHPZR010055195.1:7500-22472 GCA_019787425.1 Platygyra sinensis | reverse complement strand
TTCCCTACAAAGTTATCCAGGAAATAAACGGTTCAAATTAGAGCGAGAAAAATAGAAGTTGAAAATAGAAGTGAACGAGCTACACTATTAGCAAGTCGGCGGTTTCGTTTCGTTTCGCTTCGCTTTCGTTTCACTTCGTTTTCGTGTCAGGCCTGCGTTGCGTTATTAAGTTGCCTTGCGATGCCAAATTTAAACGTGAGGTAAGAAATTAATTGTATGGCTCAAAATAATATCAAAAGGGAGAAGCAAACGAGTTTTTTTAAAAAAAAAAAACACGTATTCGCAATATGTTTTTTTTTAATGTTATCCCTATGATCTCTCTTTTGTATTTGTTGTGTTATTGAAAATTATTCCTTCAGTGCTTCAAGTGGTTATATCTCATATTTTCACTCAGTTTGGTGGCCATTTACGTGTGTCTAAATTTCGTTGCTTTTCGAAACATGTTGAATCTTACCAGCGCGGCGGCATCCCTTGTCTTGCTGAAGAAAGTGATTTTTCTTTTCGTAACGACATCTATGGCGTTGTTTATGTTCCTGAACAATCAAGTGACAACATTGATTTACACAAGGCGGATAACATAATACGCATAATACGGATTACGGACGAGTTTACACCGTCCAAGATGTTACGCGTTACATTACGTTACGTTACGTTACGTTACGTTACGTACGATACGTGAAGTCAAGTTTTGTTGTGATATATGCTTAGCTCTTGTGAAAAAAGATCAACAGCTAGTTGCGTTTTGCTTTGTTTCCTATGGATTCTGAGACACAAGCGGTAATGTTTGCTGTCTTAAAATTATTGGTTGTAAACTTAGGATTCATAAGAAGGTCCCCATACCTGAACCCACTCATCTCTTTCTTCTGGGGTGCTGAAAATAAGAGTCATACGGCGATGAGAAAAACCCTCATCTCAACAACAACTCTACGAGTTTGAGCAGTTTTAAAAGAGTGTCGTGTAAACCAAAACCAAGGTAACCTCTCTGGCCATACAGTCAAAACACTGAATGGACCAATCAAAACTCGGAGTCAATGCAGGTAGCCAACGCGAAGCGCGGGAAACCTACATAAGTGAGTCATGGTCTGATTGGCCGAAAAAAACTGGGCACGAGTTTTTTAAAACCAATCAGGAGAAGCGTAATAATGCCAAGGCGAATTACTTTCGACACTCATGTGTAAAACCACTCTAACTATAATCTTGCAGCTACTGGGGTATTAAGAACTTGTTAGTGAACATCAATGCTTGAAAAGCACAAGAGAATGAAGAAAATCCTTGTAGTTTTTTAGAGCGACCTTACACCAAATCTGGAAACGCGCCACGCGGAAGATTGTTTTGTTGCTTGTGTTTTAAGATTGGTAGACGAAAATGTAGTTGAAAAATTAAAAATGGCTTTGCGCTGTACGTTCAGCCAATTCGAAATTTATCGATACTTACTCAGTTGTATTACTATTTCAAATCACTGCATGTTTGAAACTGACCTTGCAGTGAGGTGTAAATGACCTTGTAGTGCTGATAATACTGAATTCATCTATTAAGTCTGGAGAATCTGGTACAACCACCTTACAAAAGGACAAATAAAAAAAAGAAACAATAAATTAAACCTGGACAGGGTTTTTCTCAAGTAACATGAATGAGAGGTGAACAAGCGACCTCGGAAATTCTTATCAAGCCTGAACTTCAAGATGTACCCTTTGAGGTTTTCGTTTTATTAGTACTTTCCCCCAAGGTAACCAACTCAATTTATAAACGTAATCAGGCCTTGATATATAAGCTGTTCACTATGCTTAATTTTAATTACGTGACTATGGCTCTGAAATAGTGCAAAGTAACGTAAACCTTACCTCAATATGATTCAATCTAACAACCAAACCTTGTTTTCAACCACAATGATCGGTCTCGTCTTGTTGAATCCCCCCCACCCCGCCACCCTCCCCCCCAAAAAATCATACAAAGAGGGATTTTTACCTTTCAACGGAGGGGGTGGTGTACAATCTTACAATCTATCAACTAGCATACTATAAGGACTACTAAAAGATTGTCACTCTTACATTCCCTAGCTGAGGTCTTCAGCTCCGGGAACTTGAAGGAGCAGTGCGCACGAGGATGTTGCTCATTTAGGTCAATTCTGTGCTAAATCATACTTTGAGGCTTTAATCACAACTGCAAAATGCTACTGTAAAGCTACGACGAAGATATCAAATGAATTTTATCAGAGAGGGCTAACCATAATAAATTTCTGAGAATTTTTGGAACACGTAGGATCAAAATTAGAAAAAATTGGTCCTTTTTTCAAGTTTCAATCCATTTCCATCCATGCATCTGTAGCGACAGGCGACAGGAAACAGTTTCAGTACATTCAAATAGTCTTTAACAACAAAACTAGATCATTAGTTTTGGAATTCATTGATGCGAGAGACACCTTCTAGCTTTTTAAAAAGTTTCAAAATAGCGTGACAATGCCCCTTTAAGTTATACCCTGGATGAAAAAAAAAAACTGTGACGGACACAGGCATTAGACAGATAGATAGATAGAAGATAGATAGATAGATAGATAGACAGACAGACAGACAGACAGACAGTTAGTCAGTCAGACAGACAGGACAGACAGACAGACAGACAGACAGGCAGCAGGCAGGCAGACAGGCAGACAGGCAGACATCAGACAGACAGACAGACATACAGACAGACAGACATACAGACGACAGACAGATAGATAGATAGATAGATAGATAGATAGATAGATAGATAGAAAGATAGATAGATAGATAGAGAGATAGAAAGAAACTTTATTTATGTGTCAAGAAGAAGCTAGGCGAGGGGCAGGCCCTCTACTAGTAGGGGACACCTAAAGTTTGATAAAAAAATAGATACAATAGTTAAATGGATAAAACATCTATACAATATGCTACAAATTATTAGCTAAGTATTAAAGCTTACACTTACCTTCATTCCAAGGAGAGGCAACATTTTGTTCAGCTTGTACTGGTTTCCACCCACAGGGGTGGTGTAAAGAAGAACATCAGTCAACTGAAGAGACAAAATGCAAAAAAGAAAATGAGTAAAACCAAAAGAAGAGAAAAACAATGCACTATCAACAAGTGTCTCTTGTACATAAGTACGGCTTCCACGATTTGGAAGTGCGCTGTGATTGGTTTACGTTAAAATATTGTCTCGGCAGTCTATCTATCTTTTAGCCTTATGTGATACCAATATCGTAGAATCACACGAAAAAGAGTGGTAGTATACATCCATCAAGGAATAACGATTGTTAGCAGCCTCCAATCAACTTAAAGGAGCTCAGTCACGGTCGAACGGTTTGAAAAGATTAGCTAAACTTTTCAAATTCGTTGTTTGCAATCCGTGTCAATCTTCTCCATCCTTAACCATCCTTGTTCCTTTATGGTTTATTATTATCTCTTTGATGTTTTTCTATCTTTATAAAGTGTTATTTTCAGGTTTCCTTCAATTTCACGGTAATTTTGTCGATGCTCAAAATACCGTGACTGAGCCCCTTTAAAAAAAACCCTACACCAAAACCAGATGTGGAGGACGTTCCGCAAGACATAAACATGTTTACAAACCAAGAAAATCGTTCTCTCCTGCATGTCTTTCCGACATAATTTCATCAGTGTTCCTTCTTTCAGATAGTCCTGTAAAAATGGAAATATCAGTCACTTTTAAATGTATTATGACGAAAAGCAAAAGACATCTAGAATTGAAAGCATTCTCAAGTAAACTCTCACAACCAACAGTTTCACTGACCCGTCCAGCTTTGACGATCTCTGGATGTCCGACAAGCATTCTTTGGAGTTTCAACATCTGTTCAAAACTGTCCTGTTAAACAAACCCGAAATAAGGAGATAAGAAAACTTCATATTACTGAAACTTTAACATAAATACTGAACTGACTGTTAAGCCAATAAGTTTAGAAAAGGCTAAACATGTAGAAACGAAAAAAAGCCGCTAGCACTAACCATTTTCTTCATGGATTCATTGATATGGGTCGCAACCTCTGACACAATCTTCAGCGTGACTGTTGGAAAACAATTGATAAACATCATAGAAGAACATTCAGCACTTAATGACTGGACCCAAGGAAGTAATGAGTTTTTGTTTCCCCGAAACCCTCAATCTTCCCCAAGGTGAAGCCTCGGGAACATTGAGGTCGAGGAGAAACAAAAAGTAAAAGGTTTTTGAATTGGGAGGCAGAACAAAAGGGTTTATTAAACCGTTATGCATCGTAGTTATTGGTCCACCTAGATTATGGATTGAAGGTCATAACCTCAATACATTCTTTGGATAATGTTTCAACTGCTTGAAGAGTGTGTTGAGGCATATAGGAAGTTCTTAGAGGCGACTGCACTACTTTTAGCGATCGCTGGTCTATATCCCCAGCAACACGTAATCAGCATTATTAAAACTGGATCATTGGATAATGCAATTCGAGAGTTTTCATTGGCTTAGCCATCATGGTATATGAGCCAATATACCATGATCTACAAAAATGGCGAGCGTATGCGTGATTTTTTGGGCCTTTTTGTTTGTACTGTAGTCTAGTTTTCTATATTTTGGGGGCGTTTTTAAAAAACAATTATTCCACTCGCGCTTGTTGATATGAGATGGTTATAGCCAACTCGGCGCTACGCGCCTCCTTGGCTATCTATCATCTCATATCCAACGCGCACTCATGGAATAATTGTTAAATATCTTTCAGGTCCGCGAACTTCCAACAATTTCGAGGTCGAGGGAACCAGTCATGTAAGTGTTTTATTTTACCTCTCAAACTCAAAAATAGAAAATTTAACAACTGCAAGAAATCGTTTGCTTGACGCAGGCTGGCTCATCGAATTTACCGCGGTTTCAAGGAGCACGACCTGATCACACTGTGCGAGTTCAAAGTTCATGTTGTTGTTTCCCTAGGGAGTTAGTGAGTTTTTGTTCCCCTGAGGAGTTTGTGAGTTTGGGCCAAATGACACGTGACGCGTTCTCCTCCAATCGAGAAACGCATTTGAGTTGGGAGGTGTCACAAAATGTATTGTTGCTATCACCAATTACAATTTATTATTACCTGATAAAGGAGATTCATTCTCATTCAATAACAAAAGTATTTCATTGCAACTTACTCTCTGTGTCTTTTGACTCCTCAGAATCCTTTGGTAATGTTTAAGATAATCTACATGAAAGGAAGTGAAAGTGAAGTGAAAGGAATGTGATAAAAGAAACAATTTTCTTTGTTTATTGAACAAATTACATTGAACACAATGTTTTGTATAGGTAATCATACGGTTTCGAGTTCAATTTGGAATTAATTTGCACGGTGAGTTTTTCAAAAAAGCTGAAATTGATGAGCCGCCTCGGCGAGTGCAATTTCAGCTTTTTGAAAAACTCACGAGTGCAAATTAATTTCAAATTGAATGAGAAAAACCGTATGATTACTTATTAATAATACAAACATGAAAAAATTTCGCGTGGTAAAAGTGCCGGAAGATGTTTCTTGAAGCCACTTTTTCACATTCGAGAAAACTTTTTCAGCATTTCTGTACAAAATTTTTGTAATTGGTTTACATGAGATCATGGGCCTACAAAATTTCGCATTGTCTTTCTGCAAATCATAATCCAGAATTATGATGTGTAATTTGCACTGGTGTTACACTTTTTGCACTGGTGTTACACTTGACATGCACTGCTCTCAGCCAATCAAAATCAAGTAATTTTTTCATGTGTATTATTAATTTAGTAATTACTAGTAAGACAGGATTGAGAGCTTGAGTAATGTGTAATTTGTCCTTGTGTGGTTGCACAGTACCCAGGTTCTCCACACAGAAGTACCCAATCATGCAAAACTGTATGCTACCCTGGCCCACCACCAACTACTTTGGGTAACCCACATGAAATTAGCATCCCTTTAAACAGAAATAGAAAAACTCCATTCGGCAATGTTGCAATATCTCTTTACTGGCTTTTAAATAAATTGTTCCTTAATTATTGTATTAATAATACACATGAAAAAATAACTCGATTCTGATTGGCTGAGAGCAGTGCAGTTCAAGTGTAACACCAGTGCAAAAAGTGTAACACCGTGCAAAAGTGAACACAGATTACACATCGTAATTCTGGATTATGATTTACAGAAAGACAGTGAGAAATTTTGTAGGCCAGTGATCTCATGTAAAGCAATGACAAAAATTTTGTACAGAAACTCTGAAAAAAGTTTTTTGAATGCGAAATAAATGGCTTCAAGAAACATCTTTCGGCACTTTTTATCCGCGCGAATTTTTTCATTGTTTGTATTATTAATAAGTAATCATACAGTTTTTCCTCGTTCAATTTGAAATTAATTTGCACTTGTGAGTTTTTCAAAAAGCTCACGTCGTGCAAATTAATTCCAAATTGAACTCAAACCGTATGATTACCTATACTAATTCTCACCCAACTAGTTTAGCTTCATAGTTATTTTGGGTGAACCAGTTACTGTCAGTTGTAATTTATAGTGCAGTACAAATGTTGTTGTTGTTGTTGTCATTGTTGCTATTTGTTGTATGCACAGTACTAGCTGTCTATATGAGCCACTGCCTAGGCATATAAGTACACCTTAATCTCACACACCAAATGCTCACCAATAAGAAGAAGTCTGTAGCTTGGAATCCTTTGTACAGTTTCAACATGTAAGCTGACAGAATCATACCATTACATCTTTCACTTTGCCTGAAAATCAAACAAGACAACAACAAATTATTGGATGATCAACCTGGCAGAGATATGATTAGAATTCTTGCTTTCATGTTCTGTTACAAATCAGTTTCATTTCTGTCATCTTAACACTACTTTCCAAACAACTGTCATATATGCCCAAGTACATATTGCCCTATTTTCTTCTGGTACCCACACATTTTAGTCAACCTTATTATTTTGTGGATAACAAAACACAAATACACAGACAGCAAAATATAGAAAAATAAGACTACAGTAACAAACAAAAAGGCCCCAAAAAAGCACGCATACGCTCGCCATTTTTGTAGATCATGGTATATTGGCTCATATACCATGATGGCTAAGCCAATGAAAACTCTCGAATTGCATTATCCAATGATCCAGTTTTTAATAATTGCTGATTACGTGTTGCTGGGGATTTAGACCAGCGATCGCTAAAAGTAGTGCAGTCGCCTCTAAGAACTTCCTATATGCCTCAACACACTCTTCAAGCAGTTGAACATTATCCAAAGAATGTATTGAGGTATGACCTTCAATCCATAATCTAGGTGGACCAATAACTACGATGCATAACGGTTTTAATAAACCCTTTTGTTCTGCCTCCCAATTCAAAAAACCTTTTACTTTTTGTTTCTCCTCGACCTCAATGTTCCCGAGGCTTCACCTTGGGGAAGATTGAGGGTTTCGGTGGAAAACAAAAACTCATTACTTCCTTGGGTCCAGTCATTAAGTGCTGAATGTTCTTCTATGATGTTTATCAATTTGTTTTCCAACAGTCACGCTGAAGATTGTGTCAGAGGTTGCGACCCATATAAATGAAATCCATGAAGAAAATGGTTAGTGCTAGCGGCTTTTTTTCGTTTCTACATGTTTAAGCCTTTTCTAAACTTATTGGCTTAACAGTCAGTTCAGTATTTATGTTAAAGTTTCAGTAATATGAAGTTTTCTTATCTCCTTATTTCGGGTTTGTTTAACAGGACAGTTTGAACAGATGTTGAAACTCCAAAGAATGCTTGTCGGACATCCAGAGATCGTCAAAGCTGGACGGGTCAGTGAAACTGTTGGTTGTGAGAGTTTTACTTGAGAATGCTTTCAATTCTAGATGTCTTTTGCTTTTCGTCATAATACATTTAAAAGTGACTGATATTTCCATTTTTACAGGACTATCTGAAAGAAGGAACACTGATGAAATTATGTCGGAAAGACATGCAGGAGAGAACGATTTTCTTGGTTTGTAAACATGTTTATGTCTTGCGGAACGTCCTCCACATCTGGTTTTGGTGTAGGGTTTTTTTTAAAGGGGCTCAGTCACGGTATTTTGAGCATCGACAAAATTACCTGAAATTGAAGGAAACCTGAAAATAACACTTTATAAAGATAGAAAAACATCAAAGAGATAATAATAAACCATAAAGGAACAAGGATGGTTAAGGATGGAGAAGATCGACACAGATTGCAAACAACGAATTTGAAAAGTTTAGCTAATCTTTTCAAACCGTTCGACCGTGACTGAGCTCCTTTAAGTTGATTGGAGGCTGCTAACAATGTTATTCCTTGATGGATGTATACTACCACTCTTTTTCGTGTGATTCTACGATATTGGTATCACATAAGGCTAAAAGATAGATAGGACTGCCGAGACAATATTTTAACGTAAACCAATCACAGCGCACTTCCAAATCGTGGAAGCCGTACTTATGTACAAGAGACACTTGTTGATAGTGCATTGTTTTTCTCTTCTTTTGGTTTTTACTCATTTTCTTTTTGCATTTTGTCTCTTCAGTTGACTGATGTTCTTCTTTACACCACCCCTGTGGGTGGAAAACCAGTACAAGCGGAACAAAATGTTGCCTCTCCTTGGAATGAAGGTAAGTGTAAGCTTTAATACTTAGCTAACAATTTGTAGCATATTGTATAGATGTTTTATCCATTTAAGTATTGTATCTATTTTTTTTTATCAAACTTTAGGTGTCCCCTATTAGTAGAGGGCCTGCCCCCTCGCCTAGCTTCTTCTTGACACATAAATAAAGTTTCTATCTATCTATCTATCTATCTATCTATCTATCTATCTATCTATCTATCTATCTATCTATCTATCTATCTATTCTATCTATCTATCTATCTGTCTATCTATCTGTCTATCTATCTATGCTGTCTGTTCCTGTCTGCCTCCTGGTCTGTCTGTTCTGTCTGTCATGACGACTAACTGTCTGTCTGTCTGTCTGTCTGTCTGTCTAATCTATCTATCTATCTATCTATCTGTCTAATGCCTGTGGTCCGTCACAGGTTTTTTTTTTTCATCCAGGGTATAACTTAAAGGGGCATTGTCACGCTATTTGAAACTTTTTAAAAAAGCGAGAAGGTGTCTTCGCATCAATTGAATTCCAAAACTAATGATCTAGTTTTGTGTGTTAAAGACTATTTGAATGTACTGAAACTGGTTTCCTGTCGCCTGGCGCTACGGATGGCATGGATGGAAATGGATTGAAACTTGAAAAAGGACCAATTTTTTCTAGTTTTGATCCTACGTGTTCCAAAAATTCTCAAGAAATTTATTATGGTTTAGCCCTCTCTGAATAAAATTCATTTGATATCTTCGTCGTAGCGTTTTACAGTAGCATTTTGCAGTTTGTGATTAAAGCCTCAAAGTAATGATTGTAGCAAGAATTGACTAAAAGAGCAAAATCCTCGTGGCACTGCTCCTTCTAAGTTCCACGGAGCTGAAGACCTCAGCTAGGGAATGTAAGAGTGACAATCTTTTAGTAGTCCTTATAGTATGCTAGTTGATAGATTGTAAGATTGTACACCACCCCACTCCGTTGAAAGGTAAAAAATCCCTGCTTTGTATGATTTTTTGGGGGGAGGGTGGCGGGGGTGGTGGGGGGATTCAACAAGACGAGACCGATCATTGTGGTTGAAAACAAGGTTTGGTTGTTAGATTGAATCATATTGAGGTAAGTTTACGTTAACTTTGCCACTATTTCAGAGCCATAGGCCACGTAATTAAAAATTAAGCTAGTGAACAGCTCTATATATCAAGGCATGATTACGTTTATAAATTGCGTTGGTTGTACCTTGGGGGAAGTACTAATAAAACGAAAACTGAAAGGGTAACATCTTGAAGTTCTTCAGCGCTTGATAAGAATTTCCGAGGTCGCTTGTTCACCTCTCATTCATGTTACTTGAGAAAACCCTGTCAGGTTAATTTATTGTTTCTTTTTTTTATTTGTCCTTTTGTAAGGTGGTTGTACCCAGATTCTCCAGACTTAATAGATGAATTCAGTATTATCAGCACTACAAGGTCATTTACCCTCACTTGCGAAGGTCAGTTCAAACATGCAGTGATCTTGAAATAGTAATAACAACTGAGTAAGTATCGATAAATTTCGAATTGGCTGAACGTACAGCGCAAAGCCATTTTAATTTTCAACTACACTTGTTCGTCTACCAATCTAAAACACAAGAACAAAACAATCATCTTCGCGTGGCGCGTTTCAGATTTGGTGTAAGGTCGCTCTAAAAAAACTACAAGGATTTCTTCATTCTCTTGTGCTTTCAAGTCATTGATGTTCACTAACAAGTTCTTAATACCCCAGTAGCTGCAAAGATTATAGTTAGAGTGGTTTTCATCACTGAGTGTCGAAAGTAATTCGCATTGCATTATTACGCTTTCTGATTGGTTTTAAAAAACTCGTGCCAGTTTTTTTCGGCCAATCAGAGACCATGACTCACTTATGTAGGTTTCCCGGTTTTCGCGTTGGCTACCTGCATTGACTGGATCCGAGTTTTGATTGGTCCATTCAGTGTTGACTGTAATGGCCAGAGAGTTTACCTTGGTTTTGGTTTTACGACACTCTTTTAAAACTGCTCAAACTCGTAGAGTTGTTGTTGAGATGAGGGTTTCTCATCGCCGTATGACTCTTATTTTCAGCACCCCAGAAAAAGAGAGATGAGTGGGTTCAGGTATGGGGGACTTCTTATAATCCTAAGTTTACAACCAATAAATTTTAGACAAGCAAACATTACCGCTGTGTCTCAGAATCCATAGGAAACAAAGCAAAACGCAACTAGCTGTTGATCTTTTTCACAAGAGCTAAGCATATATCACAACAAAACTTGACTTCACGTAACGTAACGTAACGTAACGTAAACGTGTAAATGTAACGCGTAACATCTTGGCACGGTGTAAACTCGTCCGTAATCCGTATTATGCCGTATTATGTTATCCGCCTTGTGTAAATCAATGTTGTCACTTGATGTCAGGAAATAAACAACGCCATAGATGTCGTTACGAAAAGAAAAAGTCACTTTCTCAGCAAGACAAGGGAAGCCGCCGCGCTGGTAAGATGCAACATGTTCTAAAAGCAACGAAATTTAGACACACGAAAATGGCCACCAAACTGAGTGAAATAATAGATATAACCACTTTTGAAAAGCCACTGAAGGAATATTTCCAATAACACAGACAAATCCAAAAGCGAGATCATATGGAAAAACATTAAAAAAAAAACAAATTGCCGATACGAGTTTTTTTTAAAAAAAACACGTATCGGCAATTTGTTTTTTTTTTAATGTTTTTCCATATGATCTCGCTTTTGGATTTGTCTGTGTTATTGGAAATATTCCTTCAGTGGCTTTTCAAAAGTGGTTATATCTATTATTTCACTCAGTTTGGTGGCCATTTTCGTGTGTCTAAATTTCGTTGCTTTTAGAACATGTTGCATCTTACCAGCGCGGCGGCATCCCTTGTCTTGCTGAGAAAGTGACTTTTTCTTTTCGTAACGACATCTATGGCGTTGTTTATTTCCTGACATCAAGTGACAACATTGATTTACACAAGGCGGATAACATAATACGGCATAATACGGATTACGGACGAGTTTACACCGTGCCAAGATGTTACGCGTTACATTTACACGTTTACGTTACGTTACGTTACGTTACGTGAAGTCAAGTTTTGTTGTGATATATGCTTAGCTCTTGTGAAAAAGATCAACAGCTAGTTGCGTTTTGCTTTGTTTCCTATGGATTCTGAGACACAGCGGTAATGTTTGCTTGTCTAAAATTTATTGGTTGTAAACTTAGGATTATAAGAAGTCCCCCATACCTGAACCCACTCATCTCTTTTTCTGGGGTGCTGAAAATAAGAGTCATACGGCGATGAGAAACACCCTCATCTCAACAACAACTCTACGAGTTTGAGCAGTTTTAAAAGAGTGTCGTAAAACCAAAACCAAGGTAAACTCTCTGGCCATTACAGTCAACACTGAATGGACCAATCAAAAAACTCGGAGTCCACTGCAGGTAGCCAACGGCCGAGAACTCGGGCAAACGCTACATAAGTGAGTCATGGTCTCTGATTGGCCGAAAAAAACTGGCACGAGTTTTTTAAAACCAATCAGAAAGCGTAATAATGCAATGCGAATTACTTTCGACACTCATGTGAAAAACCACTCTAACTATAATCTTTGCAGCTACTGGGGTATTAAGAACTTGTTAGTGAACATCAATGACTTGAAAGCACAAGAGAATGAAGAAATCCTTGTAGTTTTTTTAGAGCGACCTTACACCAAATCTGAAACGCGCCACGCGAAGATGATTGTTTTGTTCTTGTGTTTTAGATTGGTAGACGAACAATGTAGTTGAAAATTAAAAATGGCTTTGCGCTGTACGTTCAGCCAATTCGAAATTTATCGATACTTACTCAGTTGTTATTACTATTTCAAGATCACTGCATGTTTGAACTGACCTTGCAGCAGTGAGGGTAAATGACCTTGTAGTGCTGATAATACTGAATTCATCTATTAAGTCTGGAGAATCTGGGTACAACCACCTTACAAAAGGACAAATAAAAAAAAGAAACAATAAATTAACCTGACAGGGTTTTCTCAAGTAACATGAATGAGAGGTGAACAAGCGACCTCGGAAATTCTTATCAAGGCTGAACTTCAAGATGTACCCTTTAGTTTTCGGTTTATTAGTACTTCCCCCAAGGTACACCGACGCAATTTATAAACGTAATCAGCCTTGATATATGAGCTGTTCACTATGCTTAATTTTTAATTACGTGGCCTATGGCTCTGAAATAGTGGCAAAAGTAACGTAAACCTTACCTCAATATGATTCAATCTAACAACCAAACCTTGTTTTCAACCACAATGATCGGTCTCGTCTTGTTGAATCCCCCCCACCCCGCCACCCTCCCCCCCCAAAAAATCATACAAAGAGGGATTTTTTACCTTTCAACGGAGGGGGTTGGTGTTACAATCTTAGAATCTATCAACTAGCATACTATAAGGACTACTAAAAGATTGTCACTCTTACAATCCCTAGCTGAGGTCTTCAGCTCCGTGGAACTTAGAAGGAGCAGTGCGCACGAGGATTTTGCTCTTTTAGGTAATTCTTGCTACAATCATTACTTTGAGGCTTTAATCACAAACTGCAAAATGCTACTGTAAAAGCGTACGACGAAGATATCAAATGAATTTTATTCAGAGAGGGCTAAACCATAATAAATTTCTTGAGAATTTTTGGAACACGTAGGATCAAAACTAGAAAAAATTGGTCCTTTTTCAAGTTTCAATCCATTTCCATCCATGCCATCCGTAGCGCCAGGCGACAGGAAACCAGTTTCAGTACATTCAAATAGTCTTTAACACACAAAACTAGATCATTAGTTTTGGAATTCAATTGATGCGAAGACACCTTCTCGCTTTTTTAAAAAGTTTCAAAATACGCGAACAATGCCCCTTTAAGTTATACCCTGGATGAAAAAAAAAAACCTGTGACGGACCACAGGCATTAGACAGATAGATAGATAGATAGATAGATAGATAGACAGACAGACAGACAGACAGACAGACAGTTAGTCGTCAGACAGACAGACAGACAGACAGACAGGACAGACAGACAGATAGATAGATAGATAGATAGATAGATAGATAGATAGATAGATAGATAGATAGATAGATAGATAGATAGATAGATAGATAGATAGATAGATAGATAGATAGATAGATAGATAGAAACTTTATTTATGTGTCAAGAAGAAGCTAGGCGAGGGGCAGGCCCTCTACTAATAGGGGACACCTAAAGTTTGATAAAAAAAATAGATACAATAGTTAAATGGATAAAACATCTATACAATATGCTACAAATTGTTAGCTAAGTATTAAAGCTTACACTTACCTTCATTCCAAGGAGAGGCAACATTTTGTTCCGCTTGTACTGGTTTTCCACCCACAGGGGTGGTGTAAAGAAGAACATCAGTCAACTGAAGAGACAAAATGCAAAAAAGAAAATGAGTAAAACCAAAAGAAGAGAAAAACAATGCACTATCAACAAGTGTCTCTTGTACATAAGTACGGCTTCCACGATTTGGAAGTGCGCTGTGATTGGTTTACGTTAAAATATTGTCTCGGCAGTCTATCTATCTTTTAGCCTTATGTGATACCAATATCGTAGAATCACACGAAAAAGAGTGGTAGTATACATCCATCAAGGAATAACATTGTTAGCAGCCTCCAATCAACTTAAAGGAGCTCAGTCACGGTCGAACGGTTTGAAAAGATTAGCTAAACTTTTCAAATTCGTTGTTTGCAATCTGTGTCGATCTTCTCCATCCTTAACCATCCTTGTTCCTTTATGGTTTATTATTATCTCTTTGATGTTTTTCTATCTTTATAAAGTGTTATTTTCAGGTTTCCTTCAATTTCAGGTAATTTTGTCGATGCTCAAAATACCGTGACTGAGCCCCTTTAAAAAAAACCCTACACCAAAACCAGATGTGGAGGACGTTCCGCAAGACATAAACATGTTTACAAACCAAGAAAATCGTTCTCTCCTGCATGTCTTTCCGACATAATTTCATCAGTGTTCCTTCTTTCAGATAGTCCTGTAAAAATGGAAATATCAGTCACTTTTAAATGTATTATGACGAAAAGCAAAAGACATCTAGAATTGAAAGCATTCTCAAGTAAAACTCTCACAACCAACAGTTTCACTGACCCGTCCAGCTTTGACGATCTCTGGATGTCCGACAAGCATTCTTTGGAGTTTCAACATCTGTTCAAACTGTCCTGTTAAACAAACCCGAAATAAGGAGATAAGAAAACTTCATATTACTGAAACTTTAACATAAATACTGAACTGACTGTTAAGCCAATAAGTTTAGAAAAGGCTTAAACATGTAGAAACGAAAAAAAGCCGCTAGCACTAACCATTTTCTTCATGGATTTCATTTATATGGGTCGCAACCTCTG
>JAHPZR010055195.1:0-2500 GCA_019787425.1 Platygyra sinensis | reverse complement strand
TCACAGGTTTTTTTTTTTCATCCAGGGTATAACTTAAAGGGGCATTGTCACGCTATTTTGAAACTTTTTAAAAAGCTAGAAGGTGTCTTCGCATCAATGAATTCCAAAACTAATGATCTAGTTTTGTTTTTAAAGACTATTTGAATGTACTGAAACTGTTTCCTGTCGCCTGTCGCTACAGATGCATGGATGGAAATGGATTGAAACTTGAAAAAAGGACCAATTTTTTCTAATTTTGATCCTACGTGTTCCAAAAATTCTCAGAAATTTATTATGGTTAGCCCTCTCTGATAAAATTCATTTGATATCTTCGTCGTAGCTTTACAGTAGCATTTTGCAGTTGTGATTAAAGCCTCAAAGTATGATTTAGCACAGAATTGACCTAAAGAGCAAATCCTCGTGCGCACTGCTCCTTCAAGTTCCCGGAGCTGAAGACCTCAGCTAGGGAATGTAAGAGTGACAATCTTTTAGTAGTCCTTATAGTATGCTAGTTGATAGATTGTAAGATTGTACACCACCCCCTCCGTTGAAAGGTAAAAACCCTCTTTGTATGATTTTTTGGGGGGGAGGGTGGCGGGGTGGGGGGGATTCAACAAGACGAGACCGATCATTGTGGTTGAAAACAAGGTTTGGTTGTTAGATTGAATCATATTGAGGTAAGGTTTACGTTACTTTGCACTATTTCAGAGCCATAGTCACGTAATTAAAATTAAGCATAGTGAACAGCTTATATATCAAGGGCTGATTACGTTTATAAATTGAGTTGGTTACCTTGGGGGAAAGTACTAATAAAACGAAAACCTCAAAGGGTACATCTTGAAGTTCAGGCTTGATAAGAATTTCCGAGGTCGCTTGTTCACCTCTCATTCATGTTACTTGAGAAAAACCCTGTCCAGGTTAATTTATTGTTTCTTTTTTTTATATTGTCCTTTTGTAAGGTGGTTGTACCAGATTCTCCAGACTTAATAGATGAATTCAGTATTATCAGCACTACAAGGTCATTTACACCCTCACTGCAAGGTCAGTTTCAAACATGCAGTGATTTGAAATAGTAATACAACTGAGTAAGTATCGATAAATTTCGAATTGGCTGAACGTACAGCGCAAAGCCATTTTTAATTTTTCAACTACATTTTCGTCTACCAATCTTAAAACACAAGCAACAAAACAATCTTCCGCGTGGCGCGTTTCCAGATTTGGTGTAAGGTCGCTCTAAAAAACTACAGAGATTTTCTTCATTCTCTTGTGCTTTTCAAGCATTGATGTTCACTAACAAGTTCTTAATACCCCAGTAGCTGCAAGATTATAGTTAGAGTGGTTTTCAACATGAGTGTCGAAAGTAATTCGCCTTGGCATTATTACGCTTCTCCTGATTGGTTTTAAAAAACTCGTGCCCAGTTTTTTTCGGCCAATCAGACCATGACTCACTTATGTAGGTTTCCCGCGCTTCGCGTTGGCTACCTGCATTGACTCCCGAGTTTTGGGATTGGTCCATTCAGTGTTTTGACTGTATGGCCAGAGAGGTTACCTTGGTTTTGGTTTACACGACACTCTTTTAAAACTGCTCAAACTCGTAGAGTTGTTGTTGAGATGAGGGTTTTTCTCATCGCCGTATGACTCTTATTTTCAGCACCCCAGAAGAAAGAGATGAGTGGGTTCAGGTATGGGGACCTTCTTATGAATCCTAAGTTTACAACCAATAATTTTAAGACAGCAAACATTACCGCTTGTGTCTCAGAATCCATAGGAAACAAAGCAAAACGCAACTAGCTGTTGATCTTTTTTCACAAGAGCTAAGCATATATCACAACAAAACTTGACTTCACGTAACGTACGTACGTAACGTAACGTAACGTAACGTAATGTAACGCGTAACATCTTGGACGGTGTAAACTCGTCCGTAATCCGTATTATGCGTATTATGTTATCCGCCTTGTGTAAATCAATGTTGTCACTTGATTGTTCAGGAACATAAACAACGCCATAGATGTCGTTACGAAAAGAAAAATCACTTTCTTCAGCAAGACAAGGGATGCCGCCGCGCTGGTAAGATTCAACATGTTTCGAAAAGCAACGAAATTTAGACACACGTAAATGGCCACCAAACTGAGTGAAAATATGAGATATAACCACTTGAAGCACTGAAGGAATAATTTTCAATAACACAACAAATACAAAAGAGAGATCATAGGGAAAACATTAAAAAAAAACAAATTGCGAATACGTGTTTTTTTTTTTTAAAAAAACTCGTTTGCTTCTCCCTTTTGATATTATTTTGAGCCATACAATTAATTTGTTACCTCACGTTTAAATTTGGCATCGCAAGGCAACTTAATAACGCAACGCAGGCCTGAAACGAAACGAAGTGAAAACGAAGCGAAGCGAAACGAAACGAAACCGCCGACTTGCTAATAGTGTAGCTCGTTCACTTCTATTTTCAACTTCTATTTTTCCGCTCTAATTTGAACCCGTTTATTTCCTGGATAACTTTGTAGGGAAT
>JAHPZR010055194.1:5000-15000 GCA_019787425.1 Platygyra sinensis | reverse complement strand
AAAAATATGCGCGTGGTTTTTAGAGTTCATCCCTCCCCTCCCCTATCATTCTACCTCTTGACTCGCCCGAGTTCATGTGATCATTTTGAAATCGTCCGATCGAGATTTTTAATGGTTAACGAGTGCAATATTCAAATAATCATTGCATCTTTGTATTCTTGAACTGACAGCAAGCAAGATCAATATTACTCAAAATAATCAATTCATTTATGTAATCGCAAAGGGCGCGCTTGACTTGGTTCGAATGTAACTCATATATCTTTTTAGAAGTGTGGTCCGAAATAGGATTCTATATTCCCAGCCCAACTTGCATCCCCCAGCCTATTTTTATTCCCATTTTTGTATGTGACTCCCAGTCCCTGTGGTCCAAATCCAAATTTGTCAGTGAAAAAAATTAAGAAAATTCCACTTCACATTTACTTTTCTAGGCTCCTAATAAGTGTTCTGGATCGTTGGGCAAAGAAATCCAACTAGTTGTACTTTGTCATTTCGATTCTTAAAACGTTATAACAGCTTTTGTGTAGTTATTGATAGACAGGCAAGGAAATTTAAAGGATCTTTTCTTAGAAAGGAAAAAAATTGCTTTTGCTTAAGATTTGAAAAGATCTACGGATGATACTTCTTTATACCAAGAAGCCATTTTTTCGTACTGATTTATTGAACTTGAAGCACTAGAATTTTAATTTTTAAACAATAATATACACTGACCGATTACAATATTTATAACACTTGCACTATCAACACTGTGATCCAGCAGGGCAATAATTATTTTCCTACAAAATGACATTGTAACAACTCACAAAGGAATTTTAACTGAGGGTCCGGATGGGGGAGTACAAATGTCAGTTGTCAGTTGAAATTTTGGCCATTTGTCAGTTGTCGGTTAAATTTAAGGCCATTTGTCAGTTGTCAGTTAATGGGCTGTTAATAATTAATTAAGTAATTTAGTTACTTCTTTTTTATCCAAAATTTAGCTCAAAAAGCACATTAAAGGTGCGTAAGTACATTAAGCACATCAAGGGCGCGAAACATTAGCTTATTCCGGAATATATTCCGGATATTCTGCTCCTGAGAGCAGAATAACCGGAATGGAAATCCAGGTATTCCGGAATGAGAATAGGTCCCAAACACTACGCTTACTCGCATTATTCCAATTATTCTTATTCCGGATTGATCCCAAACGAACGCACCCTAAATGTAAAGTGTATCACTAATTCGAAAATTGCTGCACTAATAACCTTTTTTAATCAAATTTAGAGTTGACTTCATTACAGACGGTTATTTTTTGCAAAGAGTTATTTTCGTCGAGCGCGAGAGAGCGAGCGCGGAGGGTAACAGTGGACGCAAAGCGGGCGCAGAAAAAGAATATATTTGTCTTTCCCCACGGCCATCCCCTTACGTTCGCGCGCTTTCAAATCCCCCACGGTTTCTCTTTTGTTTGTGATCTCGACGAACTCTAGACAAAACAGAAGGTCTGTGGACCATGAATGCATGAATTGACTTACGATCCACCTACACCACTAAAATCTAACGTATGACGATCGCTCCAGGAAAGCTGTTGAGAAGCAAGCACACGCCGCGTGGGTCGCACCGCTGCCGCAAAGCTGTAAAGTGTAGTCATACATTTAAGCCACTGTAATTATAACATAAATAATTTCGAGAAAAATAAATGTTACATAGTGCATTACGTGAAAACAAGAGCGAAAATATTCTGAAAGCGTAGCAATATCCAGAAGGTTTTCCGTAATACCTTACATGCTTAATACACCACTACATGAAACAAATACACAAGCACTAAGAATACATACTGTTCATTTCGCTTACTGAGTCATCCAGCAGACTTGGAAGCTCTAGCTTCCACTAGTCGTCCATTGTGATGGCGAAGTTATCACTTTTCCCACTCGGTTTCGGTGCCATCCGATAAAGCTTTATATCGAAATCTCCAAGGTCGAATTTAAAGTTCCGTCAGACCAAGGAATTGAATAAGGTGCTTTTTGATAGCATGTACTGTATTTAAGTGATTTATCGGAATACGGCTTCCATGTCTTCTATGCCTTCTATGCTTCTATGCCGTATCCGGCAGCCATCATGTAAGTTGGCGCGCGCTTGGAACTCCTCGGTGTGAGTTTGTAAATTCGAGATCATAGGTGAAATGACCCTGATGTACATGGCTCATACAGAAAATATGACTCTCAAACGTCCTGCTGCTAAGATTTATATAAAACGCGCATTTGTTTGACGAAAAGAGTAAAACATTGTTATTTACAACGGGTTTTGAAGGATATTTAGGGCAATAAGATCTTTTGTCAGTTGTCAGTAAAACCCTCTACAAATGTCAGTTGTCAGTTAAATCAGTTTTAGGCTGTTTGTCAGTTGTCAGTTAAAATTTTGGCCATTTGTCAGCTGTCAGTTAACCCCATCCAGACCCTCTTAACTTGGTGTGCTCTTCGATGCTGTACTGTTGTAATTTTTATACGTGCCATTTTGTTCCGGAATTAACGTTACAATTTGGCATGACAAAGAGAAATAATGTATTGGGAAATGGGATAAACTCCACCGACAATGCGATCTAACGATTGGGAAAGGGTTAAAAAGGCTTAAAAATCCTAACTTATGGAAGGCAGAAAATCATTACCAAAGAGGTCTCTCTTCCTTCCATACCCTAAAGCAAGAGAGATAGAGATCCTGGTTTGGTCTGGTCACGTGTGTCCCAAAGTCTGGGACGTGACAAATAAAAGATTAATGGAGTGTGAAAATTGTGTTTAATTTATCAAAAACACGACTAGAAAATAATTGAATGATTTACATTTCGCACCCTGTTTACTATTGCGAAAAGAGTAATTTTAATCCCATTTTGTTACATTACAAACCATCACAACGATCATTAATCGGGGTTTTCACAGTCTACAGCCACAAAACACAGGACAAGTTGCTCACAAAGAAACAGCTGCACATCATTTAATCTAAGGGATCACGTAGACATGTCTTTAAAGTTATGTCCACAAAAACCTATTGACATAACCTGCGCCTTGCCAGCATAATGGTCGCCAAGCCGACCCATAGTCCTACTAAACTACTTCAGTTCGTTGCTACAAAAGCAAGTCTTAATTAAGCCTTCAAGAACAGTACCACCATTGCACAGGCCATCATCACTATACCGCTGACCCCTGCGGTTGAGCCGGCGTTGACACCCTCGTTGCAGTTGAGGTTACAAGCGTTGAAACCAGCGTCTTTGCCAAGGTTGCAAGTTGGGTTGTTCTGTGTATTGCACTGTTCCTGTTTACCGCAGTACATTTCAAACTTTTTCTTATTATCATATTGGACGGAGACTTCAACGCAGGTATCCGATCCAGCAGGACAGGTCACCTTCTCTTTTTGCAGTCATCCCAACTTGTTACGCTGCTGCACTTATAGCAGTCCAAGCTCATCACTAAATTAACGGAAATCAGGAGCGGTTAAAAGAAATCTATTAATTACCATCATCGTCATTCATCGTTTAAAAAAGTTAAAAAAGTATTTTGATTATTGTAAACCGCATTTAAAGTCTCTGGATCATCCTGGGATAGAAAAAGGTAATATTATAAGAATTTTAAAAGTCTAATATGGTTACTACTACATTTTCAGTATTTTCCCTACACTAACAAACCACTAGACAAGACAGGACACAATAAGGTCTTGACAAGAGATCTTGAGACTATCCCTTTCGTAACTGTTTCTTTCTCTTTTTTGCGGTTTATATTGTGCCCGTCTTACGGTTGCCAGCTGGAGATGCTTCAGTGGATTCAAGGTTCCACGAGCCTGGCTTGTAGATTTAGCGGCTGGATTCGATTTTCGCGAAAATATTGTGTTTGTTTTGGGTCGATCAGAGCCCGACTTTGGCGTCAGCTTCCTACCTTGCCATTTTACTATGAAGGAAAGGCCGGAAGAAGACTATTTAACACCAAAACTACGTGTATGTACTAAGGACAACAACTACTCACCACATGGTAAGTTTCATCGAGTTGTATTTCCATTTTTCAGCAAATTTTCAGAATTAACCTTCGCTTCATATGTTCTCTATGTTTATGTTATGTCACGTGACATACACAGTGTGCTAGCCTGGGTTACCTATGAAACAACGAGCTGGCTTTCCCATCCAAGAGAACCTTTCCGTCGATTAATATGAATCTGGTTCAAATATAAATTAATATGAATCTGGTTCATAGACAGTACATCGCGCGAACGTACTTTACTGAGAATGTTACGAAAAAAACTCGACACAACGTTTTCGAAACCTGTTTCATGTGCACGTGCAAAAATATTCGAGCGAAGCTGTCAAAACTTGACATGTTTACCCTCTAAACGTTATTTGGTTCAAGTTCAACTCAAAAACGCGACAGTTTGTCTTGGCAAACTTAAATATTTTAAGCGTGGAACAACACGGCAGAAAGTTGACCGTTCATGGTAGCTCGAATGTATATGCATAACATTGGTGGAATCGAAAATGGCAGAGGCCGATTAAATGTTATGTATTACCTAGTTAATTGTGATATGTTTACAGCTACTTATTTGAGTTAATTGTGATATTTTTACCGCTAGGCAAGTGCTCTTCATATTTCAAATTGTTATGCAAATGTCGCTGCCCACAATACGCTGATGTCAGATAAGAAAAGAAAAAAAAACAATAGAAAAGCAGTAAAGTAAATAACCGGTAGCTATAATGAAATGAAGAAAAAAAAACAAACAAAAACAAGTAAAAAACAGAGCCTATGCTCTCCCCGCAATATTGTCAGGTAGGGTCTGTCTGGTTATGCCAGCATAATTTTGGAGCATCAGGTATAATGCTGGCACAACACTAATATTTTTGCAGCATAATGCCGTTGTTTGTGAAAACTGTGAGAGGTGTATGCAAATTTTGCCAGCAACTCGCCCTAAAATGTACAAAGCTGATAAAAGTAGAAATATTTTGTAACTTGATACCTTTAGACTCGTACCCAGTGCGTTTTTTATGCTGTCAGTTTTTGGCTCATCAAATGTATACGTAGGTTCATTGGAGCAAGACATATAGTAAGCCTTTCAATGCCTCACAATTCCGATCTTTCACTTGCTTATCAAAAGTTTAACTCAGTAATTATTGTCTAAAATTTCTTTCAAAAATGAACGACTAGGAATGTTTAGTAATGGGGTACGGGCCTATGGGAGGCGGGGGGTTTCGAAGTGTCATTTTACTCCGGCATAATTTGAACATTTTACCTCCAGCCGAGCATAATTTTGAGCATAATACCCTGGTTTCATGGGCGACGCCCAAAAGCATAATACTCTACTTTTCGAGCATAATCCGACAGACCCTATTGTGAGAAGCGTCTTGCTCCTGATATTGTACAGTTATTGTCTCTAGAATTTTGCAGGTTATTTCCTGCTGGCAAGTAAGCGTCCACACTGTCAGTTGTTAGAAGGCAGATTCACGGTTTTGAGCCATTTTCGGACGTTTCTTAGTCTTCAGCGTTTTTAAAACCTTTTCGAAAACTATTAATAATTCGTTACAATTAGAACTCTGAGAGCGGCAGGGGGGCAAACATTGCTAGTCGCTAGAAGGAAATGTATGGCAAAAAGCTGTTTTCCACGTCCAAAAAAAGAGATTTTGGAGAGAGATCAACACTTTTTTCGCCGTAGTTTTATCGCAGATAGACTTAGGGAATGTTGAAATGCGGAAAATGTGACTTTTTGTTTGAATAACCGTGAAATAAGTGACAATAACTGTACAATATCAGGAGCAAGACGCTTCTCACAATAGGGTCTGTCGGATTATGCTCGAAAAGTAGAGTATTATGCTTTTGGGCGTCGCCCATGAAACCAGGGTATTATGCTCAAAATTATGCTCGGCTGGAGGTAAAATGTTCAAATTATGCCGGAGTAAAATGACACTTCGAACCCCCCCGCCTCCCATAGGCCCGTACCCCATTACTAAACATTCCTAGTCGTTCATTTTTGAAAGAAATTTTAGACAATAATTACTGAGTTAAACTTTTGATAAGCAAGTGAAAGATCGGAATTGTGAGGCATTGAAAGGCTTACTATATGTCTTGCTCCAATGAACCTACGTATACATTTGATGAGCCAAAAACTGACAGCATAAAAAACGCACTGGGTACGAGTCTAAAGGTATCAAGTTACAAAATATTTCTACTTTTATCAGCTTTGTACATTTTAGGGCGAGTTGCTGGCAAAATTTGCATACACCTCTCACAGTTTTCACAAACAACGGCATTATGCTGCAAAAATATTAGTGTTGTGCCAGCATTATACCTGATGCTCCAAAATTATGCTGGCATAACCAGACAGACCCTACCTGACAATATTGCGGGGAGAGCATAGGCTCTGTTTTTTACTTGTTTTTGTTTGTTTTTTTTTCTTCATTTCATTATAGCTACCGGTTATTTACTTTACTGCTTTTCTATTGTTTTTTTTTCTTTTCTTATCTGACATCAGCGTATTGTGGGCAGCGACATTTGCATAACAATTTGAAATATGAAGAGCACTTGCCTAGCGGTAAAAATATCACAATTAACTCAAATAAGTAGCTGTAAACATATCACAATTAACTAGGTAATACATAACATTTAATCGGCCTCTGCCATTTTCGATTCCACCAATGTTATGCATATACATTCGAGCTACCATGAACGGTCAACTTTCTGCCGTGTTGTTCCACGCTTAAAATATTTAAGTTTGCCAAGACAAACTGTCGCGTTTTTGAGTTGAACTTGAACCAAATAACGTTTAGAGGGTAAACATGTCAAGTTTTGACAGCTTCGCTCGAATATTTTTGCACGTGCACATGAAACAGGTTTCGAAAACGTTGTGTCGAGTTTTTTTTCGTAACATTCTCAGTAAAGTACGTTCGCGCGATGTACTGTCTATGAACCAGATTCATATTAATTTATATTTGAACCAGATTCATATTAATCGACGGAAAGGTTCTCTTGGATGGGAAAGCCAGCTCGTTGTTTCATAGGTAACCCAGGCTAGCACACTGTGTATGTCACGTGACATAACATAAACATAGAGAACATATGAAGCGAAGGTTAATTCTGAAAATTTGCTGAAAAATGGAAATACAACTCGATGAAACTTACCATGTGGTGAGTAGTTGTTGTCCTTAGTACATACACGTAGTTTTGGTGTTAAATAGTCTTCTTCCGGCCTTTCCTTCATAGTAAAATGGCAAGGTAGGAAGCTGACGCCAAAGTCGGGCTCTGATCGACCCAAAACAAACACAATATTTTCGCGAAAATCGAATCCAGCCGCTAAATCTACAAGCCAGGCTCGTGGAACCTTGAATCCACTGAAGCATCTCCAGCTGGCAACCGTAAGACGGGCACAATATAAACCGCAAAAAAGAGAAAGAAACAGTTACGAAAGGGATAGTCTCAAGATCTCTTGTCAAGACCTTATTGTGTCCTGTCTTGTCTAGTGGTTTGTTAGTGTAGGGAAAATACTGAAAATGTAGTAGTAACCATATTAGACTTTTAAAATTCTTATAATATTACCTTTTTCTATCCCAGGATGATCCAGAGACTTTAAATGCGGTTTACAATAATCAAAATACTTTTTTAACTTTTTTAAACGATGAATGACGATGATGGTAATTAATAGATTTCTTTTAACCGCTCCTGATTTCCGTTAATTTAGTGATGAGCTTGGACTGCTATAAGTGCAGCAGCGTAACAAGTTGGGATGACTGCAAAAAGAGAAGGTGACCTGTCCTGCTGGATCGGATACCTGCGTTGAAGTCTCCGTCCAATATGATAATAAGAAAAAGTTTGAAATGTACTGCGGTAAACAGGAACAGTGCAATACACAGAACAACCCAACTTGCAACCTTGGCAAAGACGCTGGTTTCAACGCTTGTAACCTCAACTGCAACGAGGGTGTCAACGCCGGCTCAACCGCAGGGGTCAGCGGTATAGTGATGATGGCCTGTGCAATGGTGGTACTGTTCTTGAAGGCTTAATTAAGACTTGCTTTTGTAGCAACGAACTGAAGTAGTTTAGTAGGACTATGGGTCGGCTTGGCGACCATTATGCTGGCAAGGCGCAGGTTATGTCAATAGGTTTTTGTGGACATAACTTTAAAGACATGTCTACGTGATCCCTTAGATTAAATGATGTGCAGCTGTTTCTTTGTGAGCAACTTGTCCTGTGTTTTGTGGCTGTAGACTGTGAAAACCCCGATTAATGATCGTTGTGATGGTTTGTAATGTAACAAAATGGGATTAAAATTACTCTTTTCGCAATAGTAAACAGGGTGCGAAATGTAAATCATTCAATTATTTTCTAGTCGTGTTTTTGATAAATTAAACACAATTTTCACACTCCATTAATCTTTTATTTGTCACGTCCCAGACTTTGGGACACACGTGACCAGACCAAACCAGGATCTCTATCTCTCTTGCTTTAGGGTATGGAAGGAAGAGAGACCTCTTTGGTAATGATTTTCTGCCTTCCATAAGTTAGGATTTTTAAGCCTTTTTAACCCTTTCCCAATCGTTAGATCGCATTGTCGGTGGAGTTTATCCCATTTCCCAATACATTATTTCTCTTTGTCATGCCAAATTGTAACGTTAATTCCGGAACAAAATGGCACGTATAAAAATTACAACAGTACAGCATCGAAGAGCACACCAAGTTAAGAGGGTCTGGATGGGGTTAACTGACAGCTGACAAATGGCCAAAATTTTAACTGACAACTGACAAACAGCCTAAAACTGATTTAACTGACAACTGACATTTGTAGAGGGTTTTACTGACAACTGACAAAAGATCTTATTGCCCTAAATATCCTTCAAAACCCGTTGTAAATAACAATGTTTTACTCTTTTCGTCAAACAAATGCGCGTTTTATATAAATCTTAGCAGCAGGACGTTTGAGAGTCATATTTTCTGTATGAGCCATGTACATCAGGGTCATTTCACCTATGATCTCGAATTTACAAACTCACACCGAGGAGTTCCAAGCGCGCGCCAACTTACATGATGGCTGCCGGATACGGCATAGAAGCATAGAAGGCATAGAAGACATGGAAGCCGTATTCCGATAAATCACTTAAATACAGTACATGCTATCAAAAAGCACCTTATTCAATTCCTTGGTCTGACGGAACTTTAAATTCGACCTTGGAGATTTCGATATAAAGCTTTATCGGATGGCACCGAAACCGAGTGGGAAAAGTGATAACTTCGCCATCACAATGGACGACTAGTGGAAGCTAGAGCTTCCAAGTCTGCTGGATGACTCAGTAAGCGAAATGAACAGTATGTATTCTTAGTGCTTGTGTATTTGTTTCATGTAGTGGTGTATTAAGCATGTAAGGTATTACGGAAAACCTTCTGGATATTGCTACGCTTTCAGAATATTTTCGCTCTTGTTTTCACGTAATGCACTATGTAACATTTATTTTTCTCGAAATTATTTATGTTATAATTACAGTGGCTTAAATGTATGACTACACTTTACAGCTTTGCGGCAGCGGTGCGACCCACGCGGCGTGTGCTTGCTTCTCAACAGCTTTCCTGGAGCGATCGTCATACGTTAGATTTTAGTGGTGTAGGTGGATCGTAAGTCAATTCATGCATTCATGGTCCACAGACCTTCTGTTTTGTCTAGAGTTCGTCGAGATCACAAACAAAAGAGAAACCGTGGGGGATTTGAAAGCGCGCGAACGTAAGGGGATGGCCGTGGGGAAAGACAAATATATTCTTTTTCTGCGCCCGCTTTGCGTCCACTGTTACCCTCCGCGCTCGCTCTCTCGCGCTCGACGAAAATAACTCTTTGCAAAAAATAACCGTCTGTAATGAAGTCAACTCTAAATTTGATTAAAAAAGGTTATTAGTGCAGCAATTTTCGAATTAGTGATACACTTTACATTTAGGGTGCGTTCGTTTGGGATCAATCCGGAATAAGAATAATTGGAATAATGCGAGTAAGCGTAGTGTTTGGGACCTATTCTCATTCCGGAATA
>JAHPZR010055191.1:0-24794 GCA_019787425.1 Platygyra sinensis | reverse complement strand
TAATTCCTGTTTCATTCAGAAAGATCATCGATAGCCGTGAGCTGACTTAAAGTGTTTTTAGCACCGTGCACTCGTTTCACATGGTCCACCGGCCGAGTGATGTCCAAATTTTATTGCAACCGGCTTGCAGGCAAAGAAATGCTTGGCAATCCTCTCTTTGAGGCTGTGACTGTGACTGTGGAAGGGTCTGCTCTAAAGGTTTTTGGTTGGTGTTCCCGAACTTTGGCGTAACTTGACGGGGTCGATACCTACATAAAAGAAGTGTTCGCGAAAGGACCATTAGCAGTGATGTGGAACGAGTGGCCCAGTTTAACCTTTTAATTTTTTGTACGTTATTTCATCGGGCGAATTGACTTGGATCCGGACAGCACACTCTGGTAGATCACAACACACCAAATGAGGAACCGAGGAATGAGTATAAACCCATTGGCGAAGAACGTTTGGTCTATCGTGGCGTCCAAGGCAGGAAAATAATACTGCTGAAAGGTTAAGGTATGTCGACCTTTAGTGTTTGTCCCAATGTATTCCACACTTAGACGAAAAGGTCGAACAGGAACTCAGCTGAACTTCCAGCAATCTCGTTGAGATTATTCTTGCCACATCATCTTATAAATAAATATTGCGGCAAAACCCACTCCACAAAGCCGGCATCAAAACGTCTCTCACTTAAAGCATAGTTAGTAGAGGGGAAAAAATGTGGCTTAGCCCAAATTTTTCATACCTCTGTCGTGTTATTGATCATGAATCTCGTTATAACGGTAAGTAGCTATGGATCCACGTGCTGATAGCCAAGTGGATCCGCATACTACTTTGACAGAGTTATGATAAAATTCATAGTTAATAACAGGAGAGACCCATGAAAAACTGACGTCAATTTGTTTTGTCAATAACCAAAGTGCATCGCATTGCATAAATTATAAATACATGTGTCTATGTATTTATTGACAATGAAAATTAGTCAATGGGCACGCAAAAATATTTCTGCAGTTATTGTAAAATTTAAGTTGTGCTACATCCTAGCTGTGTACTAGTTTGAAAGAAATATATACCAGAATCATTAAATTTAACTTTTCAGTATAGACTTCTTTGGGGCCATTATTAATAAGGAACTTGAATTTCAATAATTTTGGCTTAACCAGACAAATGCAAATAATGCAAACCTTACACTTTTTATTTTCCTTTCAGTGAAAAAATTCTACAATGATTTAATATGTTAGCAGTGTGCAATTTTGTGTGGGTGCACTCAGTTTAACAAAATAGAGTTGATTGGAATTAATGCTTATTATTATTTTGTGGCTCTCATACTGTCTAAGAATGGAATGTAGGATTTCAATTTTTTCTGTAAACATTTCACTTCTTAACAAACTTAAATTGTGTAACAGAGCAACTAGTCTAGCTTGCTGTAACTTTGTCCTCTTGTTTGAAGGTACCTTCTTATCATCACTGTAGGTGGTGTTGAAGACGTCATTGAACAAGCCAGATGCAGTGGACTCGCAAAACTTTTCCATTTTGTCTGGATTATTTAGATGCCTCCCTACTGGGGAATAGTATTTCAGCAATGATATATGGAACTGTTGCACAAGTGTGCTAAATGATGTGTCTCTTTTATAACAGTGATAAAGATACTGAGAGTGCTCTCCTATTGCTGAACTTGCTAGACATGCTCACCATATATAACATTTATTCTCTACACGTATTAAAATTTGTCCACCTCTGGCACGAAGGTCTGCTACCTGATGTATTTTGCAACACTTTCCAGTATGCTAGCGAAGTGCATAGCAACAATACTATATATGCAAGTACCCAAAAAAACTTATATACAGTCACATGTAAGGATGAACACTGGCAAGCAAATGATTTCATTTAAAGCTATTGATCTTTGGAAGTCTATCCCACAATACCTTAAAGATTTGAACAAAATGTCAAACATTTCTTACCCTCAGAGCAGTATTCAAAGTAACTTGTCTCCTGAAATTAAGCATTATCTCTCGACTTGTCCACCATACCTCTACTATATTTCACTTTACTACAATTATTTGTAACTATGTTCTATGTTTCCGCCCTCCTTTTGTTTCCTTGCCTGTATCAAATATAACATCAATAGGTAACATGGGGGCCAACTAGGAAACCAAATGGTTTATTTGGCCACCATGCTCAAGCAGTTTTATTTATAACAAATTATAGAAACATTGTCAGCAATTACAAACGTTTCTTATTAAATTAGGTAACCACATCCGAGGAGGAAATAAATATTGAATTGTATTACACAGTGGACAAATGGCCTCTCTGGGGGATGTGTCACTGCAAATCCCTACTTGGATACTTTTAGGTAAACATATTTTAGTTTTCAATTTTCACCATCAGAAGGTTGATCTTATGTTTATCTGTTTGGTAAGAGCTTCATGAAAATGTTGACCCCTTGAGAATGTCAAGATTTGTCAGGTTTTTCTGTACTATATCGTGTACTTGGACTGGGAGTGAGAATAGGGGTGATTTAGATGTCCTTTATTGAAGTATTTAAGCATTGCAGATTTGTAAGATAAAGGGTTATTTCATCTGTTTGCTTTAATGCAGTCTTGTTGCAACAAGCTACTGTACCTTCCATTCAGAATTACTCAATCTTCAGTGTGGTAGATGGCTGTGAGTCGTTTCCTCCATTCTTGTGATGTGTTGTGATTGCCACATGAAATTGCTGAATATTCTCTTTCTTGGGGGGTTGGTAACCGAGTGTCAGTCACTACATTTAAAGTCTAGTCTAAAGGATTCTTAGAATGGCTCAAACTATGTAGTATAAAATCAGAATTGTTAATGTTATTTTGGGAGTGGACCAAAGGAAGGCTTAATTTTGTTGGCTTCCATGCTGGCTATAGTCATTTATGCATACATCTCCTTTAACAAAGTCTACCTTGCAGTTTCCTTTGAAGCATGATGTTTTCCTCTTTCAAGTCACTGTTCAGTTCATCTTTTTGTTGTTTTTCCATCAATTGTATATTTTGTCGAGATATTTCCGAGTTATGATTTAAATAAATTAATTTTAGCTATGATCTGTTTGCAACATTTGCAGCAACTTAAGATGACCACACCTTATATTCTTTACTATTAAATGTTGTGGATAAAAAAAAAGAATTGTGTCCTATACTTGCTGTTGATTGGTGCTATTATTTGTGGTGTTTCAATCAGGGAAATATGGTTTTCATTACAAGTAAAAATCCAGTCTAAGTTTAGTTCAACTTCTTTTAAAGAACCTACTAAAACACTGAAGTCTTAAAGATGGCTTCTACACCTGGCAGATTTGTAGTACTAAGCTAGATCAGTGATGATCTCCATTTTCATTTTAACTACACTATTTGTTTTGCACATTATTGAAACACCATATCATCGTTTAAAGTCCTGTTTTTGGTAGCCAGAGGCATTCCTTTCATGGTAACAGTCGCCCACACCTTCAATTCTTTTCATCAAGAATGTTTTTTTTCTGCTTTTCTTTGTTGTTCTTCCAATTCAAGTGTTTTTTGCCATGTTCAAGTTCTTCAATTTTCCTTGGAGTTGACCTCATCAGGGTTTGGACTTGTGGAGTTGGTGTCATTGATTGCAACCTTGAGCACTAGTCAGACAAATAAATCTGTGACTGCTTTTTGCGGAGTGTCGCTTGAGTTGAAAACCCACACGTCTGTGTTTGTGATTCTGGCAATAAAGATACATTGAACTTTGCCAACAATTGTACCTAATCATGCTTATCAAAAGTTGACAATAAAAAACATTTATCCATGCCATTTTTGAATTATAAGCTCCTAAAGCTTTAATTAAGGGTGTGTTTACCAGGTAATGCTGTTGCTATGATAACCTATTGTGTTGCAAACATGATAGCAACATGTTCACCAGTGGTTCAGTAGTTTCTTGTTACCATGATTGTAGCATCAAGTGATAAAAAATGGTAATAGGACTGAGTGGAGTCCAATTCTGTCTGCAATTGTATGAGTGATTAGATAATCGGACGACCGCAAAGCGGGAGTCTGATTTGTTAATCACAAGTATGATTACAGACTGATTTGGACAACACGATGTCCTGTTACCAATTACTCATAACAATTACATTTTTAAATGTTCTAATTAAAAATATGGAGAATAGCTTGCAAAATGGCTGTTAAGTTCTTTTCAAAAGTCACTGAAGACTACGCCTCTACAATTTTACAGTCTTGCAATTATTTTTGTGATTTGGTGGATTTAGTGAAGAGCACCAAAAATCATTGGCTCATGTAACTGTCGGATTTATACATGTGTCCAATTACAGCTAACTGCCTGATTACAACTTTGCAGATTAATTAGGGCAAAATACAGCAGTTTATGCACCAATCACATTTGAGGAAATTGTATTGTTATGATTAAGAGGGGTAATGACCCACAGAAATCTTAGTGCTGGAAACTGTTTTGAGCCACCTTTAACAATGAATATTATTCGCGGAAAAAAATCCTGACTCGTTATATGACTTAAGACTTATATGCTAGAAACAAACGACTGGCAACAATTAACCGTGTGGCCGCTGTTTGGACGGGAAAGTAATGGCGTGTGCAAATGCAAAGCAAACCCGAAAGAGACGACAACAAGACGAAGAAATTCATGTGTAATGAACTAACTTCTTTAATACTCTTAAGAAATTACAAAATTTCCAAATAGTGTAAAAGAGAGAAATCGAAAAAACTACGGCTAACAACGTTCAAATGGCAAACAACGTAATTTTACGAAAACTCAATGGATATGCGGTGATTGAACTACTCACTGAGCCGCAGTCTTGGAAGGTCACGGCAGGCAAGAACCTTCGCTCCCCTTCTAAAAGCGTCTCGGCAAAAGCCCTCCTTTAAACGGGATTTAAAAATTTTCATAGAAACGAAAAAAAGTCATATTTGATATGTTATATAAAAAGTACTAATCTCAAACATTTACCTTTCCTGAGCTTATTGAGTTAGCGGCGAGCTTACGAAAAGGCATAAACCTTTCCTGACACAATGCAAAAAGCGATACATTTGGCCCCAAAATTTGCTACAATTAGCAGCTGATTATGACAGGATCGTTTTGCCGATTCCTGCACAAACAACTACAACAACTCCTCGAATGATGGCACTTCTTTTTAACGAGACCGCAAAAGTACAGTGCGAGGATCAGCGGCCCTGTGGCTTTTCCAATGACGTGTTTGTTTTTGATTAGTCGTCCGCCATTTTGAAAATGGAATGGCGGGAGTGATGGCGGGTGAATGCGTAATTCATACTGCGCATGTCCAGCCGTTTTTGCGCTCTGTCTCCAAATAATAGGTTGACAGAGACATGCAGCCTTGGTTTACCCTGTACTTTTTTGATATTGGACATCATGTTATGATCAATTGACACCTGTCAAATTAAGCTATCCGCTGACCACTATCAAGTGACCATATCGCGGGCTCAAGTTTAAAGCTCATCAAAGTCACGTGTTTTATTAAAGTTGACCGCTGATCAAGTGCTGGTTTTCGATTAGATCGCGGGCTCATTTCTGGTTTACTTGTTGAAAACAGAGCCGGGTTGTTCGGAAGCCTGTTAACTCTAATCCAGGTTTAAAAGTAACCCCATTATAACTGTTTCTTCTCTGCAAATGTTTTTTGTTTACTGCTTTTGTTTGTGATTATTAAACTCCAAATAGAAGGCCAAACAAAACCCCACCGCAAAGTTACAATCAATCAATCAATCAATCAAATCAAAGACTTTATTTTACTTCGAATTAGTTGATAGCAAATTGCTAATATCTCCGAAGAAAATAAATCTATAAAATAATTAAAGTAATCAAAAAAAAAAATGAAATAAATTACATAAAAATAAATTATAAATATTATGTACAAGTAATTTTAAGAATTAACAAAACTCAAATCAAAATTCAACCTTATCCTGGGTTAGCCTAATCGGGCTACGCGAGCTCCGCTTTTAGGGTGACCTTAATCTATATATTATTTAATCTGCGGTAATAGATAAAAGTGAAGAATGATCATCGCAGTTGATTTTCCAATTTAAGCAATTGAAAAGAAGAAGCCTGAAAAAATCAAGGCTTCAACGGGATGCGAACCAGTGACCTCCGATCTTTCATCTACAACCGCAGTTCAAATATGAATATGAATTATTTCATATATACTTGACATCAATAATAATAATAATAATAATAATAATAATAATAATAACAATAACAATAACAATAACAATAACAACAACAATAATAATAATAATAATAATAATAATAATAATCAACATTATAATCCAACAGCACTTCGCAGAGTACAAATAACGCTTAAGACGAGTAAAAAATATCACGCGGTATTTGTACTCCAGAGGACCGGTTAGACAGGTTTCGTGCCGTTGACCAATCAGTAAGCTGGATTTCTCGCGCCAATTCCGTTCCGCTTCGCATACTTTTGTCACGCATGTAAATAAATAAATATCCACGAAATTCGCTCGCACGAACATACCAGTTTGGCGTGTTAGATAATAAATCTCTTATTAGACGTTTTGTTGTGTTTTATCGCTGAGAATTTTTACTCGTTGTTTGTATTTTAACTCGCCCTGCGGGCTCGCCAAAATACGGCAGAACTCGTAAAAATACTCAGCCATAAGATATATTTATAAAACGAGGGTAGACACGTGACAATAAAAAAGCTGAGAAACCAGTACAAAAGAACAGAAATAATGATTAAAATCAAGAAACTAGAGTAGTAAAACTTCATTAAAGTACGCTATGAAAAGGAGGCTCTCTAATATATAATACATTAGGGACAAAAATAAAATAACATACATTACGAAAAAAACAAGTATAGATTACTCTAAAAGGACGAAATTTATTTAAACAGAATTAAACTAGAAGATAAAACGATCTAAGTGTTTGTAGCTGTCCTTAAAATGATCAAACATTTTCTTCTTAAAACTTGCTAAACTTGGTTTGCTTCTAATATTTCTTGGTATCATATTCCATAGGCGTGTGGCTTGGCATAATTTTTGTGTCTGCTATTTGCATATGCAAATGCAGACACTATGCAGAGCTGTAGAAATTTCGATCACTACTTCATATAGACCAAGTGTGAAATTTTTTTATAGAGGTTTGACTGAGGTTTTCATTTTAAGTCCATTTTGTGATTATGTACATGAGGGACAGGTAAAGCGTAATCATTTGTCGTGAATCTGTCCTGAGCCACTATGAATGTCGTCACTCAATCGTGAATTATCGTAACCCTTACCATTGGCTGCGAGAAAAATACGAATTCAAGAAAACATTCGGAACCAACAGAACTCGAGGAAATGAGTCGGCAGCTGCGTCAACGATCACGAGGGAAAGAAGGCAACCCACGCTTCGCGAACGAAGGACATTTTGCGTTTTGTCTCCGTAGCTTTTTGAGTTTCACTGTGGACGTCGGAAAGTGAGGTAAGTGAGTGAGTTTTTTTCATTTTCTGAAGTTTGTCATGAATTTCTTGAAAGGTGTTGTCTCAATATGTCACAGCTCTCGAAGTACGGGTCAACTTGGCCGAATAAATGGCTTTGACAGTTGCTTTCAAGTTGTCGATCGATACACAGCTCGGCGTAGACTTTCTGAAAAGTCCTTCGTCTTGTTTATTTAGTACCTGTCGCTCGCTCGGTCGCTTAGCGACCTAAACAACGGCCGCTTCGCGGCCTAACATATTCAAACCTGAAATTCATAAGGTCACCTTGTGGCAAGTCTAAGCTCGGTGCCATAGAGTTACTCCTGTGCTTGCGAAGACACGAATTTTAAAGTTTTATCAGCCCCATATATGGGGAAACAAACGCCGAAAACATCGATCATTGCCCGAACGTCTGCGAAAGCTGTGGACAGTTTATACGCACGAATTTGTTTAAGAACTAGTAATCTTCTCGATAGCTATTAGCTAATTAAAGTTAATTTTTAGCGAACCTAGCCTTGATATCAGAACTAGTAGTTTTGTTTATAATGCACCAGTCAATGTTAAGCCCCCCTCCCGCGGGGGGCACACCCAGGGGGATTTGACATTTTTGCCTATTTTTATGTCAAATGCTTTACCCAGGGGGGAAACACTGATGTCAAATACACCTTACCTGGTTCTATATTTTGTTTGATTTAAGATGTTGCAAATTACAATGCAATTTATTTCTTTGTTACTCTAAAAAGAGTAAACAAACTTTATATCACATGAGATCTTCTGCAATGCAGAGGGGGCACTTCCAGTCATAGTCATTAGTTGGGATCTCGAAGCCAACGCAGTACTGGTGGGAGCTAATCACGATAGAAGTTAAAAATTTCCATGAAAATTTAACATTTCAATTACCTTATTTGTGCTCTCTTTTGATACTGAGACTTTCAATCGTTCATAAGAATAACACTGAGATCAAAACACTTACCTACTTTGACAAATTCTTGAAATTCCCTCGCTGCCACAGCCTTTTTTTATGTCTTGCTGTATCCCAGGCCTTGTAAAGGCGGCAATTCCGAAGCGCCTTTTCACAAGGTTTTTAAGTCCAACGCGATAATGAACATTCAGAAGTTACATTGTAACAGGCTAATTTTATACGATCACGTGTGTGTGAAGGGCACCACACAAAGCAACTTCCAAAATGGTGCTGTAATCTCAAGGAGCTCTGGCTCCTGTAGATGTTGTTAAATTACTCCACCCTTGGGAACGTGTGTTATGTCAAATCTTTAACCGTTCCTCACCCACGGGAAAGGAAATACTGCCAAATCTCCTTGGGTTGCCCCCCCCCCCCCCCCACCGGGGGCTTAACATCGACTGGTGCATAACTATTACCTGAGGAGAAGTTTAAGCAAAACTTTCCGTGCAATGATGAGCCTTGTTGTGGCCTTGCTGCCATCTTGTGCTAAAGAATTTCGTGGCCATTCCAAAATAGTTAAACAAGTGAAACGAGACCGACCGAGAGCCGTCTAGATTACTGAAAAAGATTATAAGAACCATGAAAAAGAGAAAAGTTAGGTGCAACCTGAAGTGTGTTCTCAGAAAATACGCTCCTAAATCATCCAGATTGTGTGGCTTAATTAAGGACTTGCTATAAGTTATAGTATGTAACATATCTGCACAAATGTGAATGTTTTTTCAGTAACTTTTTAAAACTAAAAAATAACTAGTTCCTCCCTAAATAATCACAAAATAAATAACAAAATCAACCAGCAGTACCAAAAGACACTGCCTCGAGTTAAATCCAGGCTCTGAACAAAATTTAAACGGTTAAACTATATTGCCAGATGGTTCCACTATGTTGTTAAACATGCGATTACGTCAGCTAGGATTGAGACCTTGATGTTGGTGGCGAAGGCGACTGTTTTTTTCCGAGAAGTTTCTCATCAGTTATATGGTGATCCCAGTCATCACTTACTCATTAGACGAGCTGGTGTTCAATACCTTAGCAATAACCCTGAACGCCTTATTGAAAGCAATACTGAGAATGCATGGAATGAATATATAAATAATACGGACTTTTTAGTAATTTCCACGAGTGGCTGCGCAGCCACGAGTGGAAATTAGAAAAAGTCCGATCTGTTCACGCGTAGAATTAATCCCTAATTGTTTCGAGAAAAAAGACCGATTTCCTTTTAATAATACGGCAACCGTAAATACAAGCTTCTGACTGATGTCGTTTTGCTATAGAGGGTTGCTAGAATGAAGCACCGGTGTGATAAAATATGTTAGTTTTGTGACTTTAATCAGTTTTCTCAACAATTTTCGCCAAAGTACTCCATACGATAATATTATTCTTTTGAAAACGAGCCACATAGACGAGCAATTTGCAAGTTTGTAACATTAAGTCCAATTTCATTGGCTTTGAAGCTGTCAAAACTCTGAACGCATGAGCGACTTTTTGATGAATAATCAACATGTACAGGAAAGGAAATGCACGTCGAAAGCAGTCGAGACGGTATCAAAAAGCGTTTTATTTTGTTTAGAACTTGCGTGAAAACGTTTTAAGAAACGTTTACAGTCTTGATTTAAACTATGACACGGAGCTAAAGATACAAGGACGAGTTCATTCGGGAAAACTGAGGATAACCTTACAAACACAAGTGAAGTTGAAGTGGGAAGACTAGTTGAAAGTGTTCGTCAACAAGCTTAAGGATTGTAAGTTTTCAGAGTTTTTAAGATTTTCAAACCATAGACTTTAATTGCTTTGCTTGGTCGTTCAGAAACGCCAGCTGGACATTTTTCTCACTAGTCGCCACCATTCCTGGAACACCGACCATCCTTCCTTGAAGCTTTAAAGGAGATATTCTCATCTTTGTGGGCTTTGACTCGGCAAACATGACATACGCGCGGCCATTTTCATTTTTTGCAGACTTGAAGTGTTCATTGCGAGAGTTGAAGTTTTCTTGCCTTCCTCTTACTCCAATTAAATGCGTCCCGTAGTCCTCGGGACCCAGGCTCGCAGATGCTGTCTTTTTTCTGTAACTACTTTAATTCGGTGTAGAAATCTCCAACCTCTTCAAGATCTTCGAGCGAGAGGCTTTCGGATTTTTTCTCTCTAAATATCTGCGTAGCTAAGTTTCGGTCGATTTTTTTTGTTTTTGTTTGCTACTGCTTCTTCATACCAAGCTTTTTTGTTTGTCGTCAACGGCAAACCTGAATTTATCTCGTCTGCGAGAAATAAAGATGCTCATCCAGTTCGTTGGTTATTTCCCCTAGTTAGTCTCCTAGATGAACGTCTCGTTGACCTGTTTTGGTGGTATAGATGACGAAGTCGGTGTCAAAGAATAGGAACCTTTGTCAAAGTCCTTCCAAGTACTCGTACTCGTGGCAGGTGGTGAAAGCGGTTACAACTCTAGAGTGTCGTCATTGTCGATTCTGACTTGACGCATGTCGTTAATTGAATGGATTGGCGAACAGATGGTGGGCATGATGGACTGCTTCGGTGGTGGTTTGAGGAGATCCTCTCCAAACACGGTGGTCAGAAATGGGTGTTTTTCCTCCCACTCGGTTTACAAAGACATGCAGATTATTTCAAATGAGACAAAACTTGGCATGAACATTGTTTGAGAAATTCCACATAGTAGTGTAGTAACTGGTTGTTTGGCCGCAGTCACCATTCGACCTGCCAACTCACCATCCTCTCTCCCCATTCCCCCAATCGAGTAACAGTTTTGGGCAATTGGAAAAAGAGTTCTACTTAAAGACAAAGCTCTTTATATAACTGTAAATGATAGAGTTTACAAGGATGAATATCGGTAATGAGAAAACGGACAGCGGAGTAACTGCAAATTTATCTAACTGTAATATATATATAGTATGGAAAAGCAAAATACCGGTAGTTTATTAAAGCCAATACTGGATTTATATAAGGTCGAACCTGAACTTTTTAATCAAGATGTTTTACCAATAATTTTATCACAAAATCAAAATCAACAAAATGATGTGATTACATGAAAACAAAAAGAAGAATCTGACAAGATGCGTCATCGGTATCAAAAGTTAATCAAAAATAAATCACGAAAATCTGTCAAAAAAATTAATTAAAGAATATGAGGACAATCTCAAAAAGAACCAAGAACTAGATCTGAAAATCAAAGAGATCGATGAGAAATATCAGAAATAAATGAAACTTGCCACAATCACCATACTTGACAAGGCTTTCAAAGGTGCTGCAAGATCCTATGAGCTCAGCATCATTAATGACAAAGACCGATTGTTACAATTACTGGTTGAGATGAAAGGTTTTAAAATAAATGTTACCATGAAGATAGCTTTTAAGAAATCAGGAATAAATAAAACATTGTACAAGTCAGCCTACTTTAACAGTAAACCGCAAATCATCATGAACGGCACTAATATTAATGAACCATTAGGACTAATATCACAACAATTACGCAATCAGATCGGTAAATGGCTCTCTGAGGGTAGCGGATGGATGATTGAATTAGAATTGAACATCCTTAGGTATACCCCTATGAAAGGGTCAACATATATACAATTCCCAAAAGAATTGAGTCACCAAAATGAGGCCGGCACCTGATATTGTTCCAAGAACAATAGGGTTCAATGTAACGCCCCTGCAATGGTTCCTGATGCGATAAGAGCCACAGATCCGTTACTACACGCTACATCAACTTTCTTGAAGTACTTGAACGTCTTCTCGAATAGCCAATACTTTTTCTGATAATACCGGTATAATGCTTTCAAGTCTGATATCTACATTTTCATCAATATGATTTAAATTCTAAATCGATCTCTTCATATTATTGTGTCACATAATTTATGCAATTTTCTTTATGAACAGGCTGCTGTAATCCTGACCATCTAAATGAGAAGAATTTCTACTTTCAATCGTTATTATATACCGATAAGTATCTGCAGCTGTCAATTGTGTGACGAAAAATTTAGAAAGTGGGTAGTAATCATACACAGAATCTTTTGTATCAACAGTATCATTCATTTTATGGATTTTCTTTTTGCTCTTTGATCCATCACTGATATTTGTTGATTGAAACCAAATTGTTATTGATGTTTCACTTTTATAGCTGTCTGGAAAGTGAATTAAATAGATACCTGATTTTTTAACAACGAATAGACCACTGTCGAGATATTAAAATTCAGCCTAAAACAATATTCCTCAGTACGAGGCTCTGGGGAATAACTACAGACTATGTGAATGTACATGGGAGGAGTTAGATCATATTTGTGCATGTGAACAATATAGATCGACTGTATTTGGGGAACAGTATTTACCGATGTTCAAAGATTCAGAAACAACGTTCACTGATAATTCATCCATTTTTGGTGGAAGAAATTCGATCACAAAAGTGAATTCACCATCAGGTAGCTTAAACATGTTGAGCCCCAATCGTGCTGAGTATCTATTATTGGGGTCTTTGCCGATCTTGAAATTGTTTGCTTTCTTGCTTATCGGGTGAAGTGATTCGGAAAAATCTGTGATACTGCTGACAATGATGTTATCGGATTCACTTGTCGACTCATTGACATCAGCCATGACACAAGCGAAAACGTCTTCTTTTTCAAATTTGAAAATTCTTGATGTTTTTAGTATCTACTCTTTCCAGGTAAGTTCTTTCATGTACTTATATCATAATGATGCTTTACCTATTTCTTTTACTCAAATCTTTCAAACTGGAAAAAAAAATCATCAATATTCAACAAGATACTCTGACTGTTACCGACCTCATACCTGTAGAACAAATATTAAAAAAATTTCGATCCTGTTTCAAGGTCCTAGAATATGGAATTCATTACCGATCGACATTAAAAATGCCTCGTCTTTCAGTATATTCAAGCGCGTGATCAAACCATTTTTAAGGGTCAGACAGAATGCAACCGAAATACCTTAACACCTTATATCTATACTTTCCTCTAAACACACTTATATACCTAAATAATAGACTCCTCTTTATACTTAAAATGTCGCCTAGTATTAAATTGCCCGTGGGGGAGAATCTCTATTCCTCATAAGCTCGGCTTCCCGGAAATTTCCCCGCCACAGTCACTCCTCCCAAGAAGTCTAAAAATATTTAAATTTAATCTTAAGTAACCTATTTATTATCATTTTTATTATAATTGTATTTCATTATGTGTGGCAAAAATTAAAAAATAAAAAAAAATGATAAATTACCAATTTATAGGTGTTTATTTTATCCCACGTGACTGGTATTGTGACGTCATATGTGATGTTTAAATTAGGCATCCGAAAGGAAGTAATAAAAATTCGATTATAGTTTTCTGCATAGAATTCTATGATTTCTGGTGAAAACCCTATCTCAATCGGATAAAGTTACAGGTAATTAAAGAAAATCAAATATCCCGCAACATGACCATATCTGGTCAAACTTTAGAGGTATTTAAAAGCGAAAATAATGAATGTATTCGCAATGAGAAAGGACAAAAAATCTCCATAAAATGAAAATTGTAGCTTTTTTGATTTTGCATATGTGGTGCTATGACGCGTATTTCGTCACGAATTACGTCATAATGACGTGTTCATGACAAAGTATGAAAAACGTTATGATCCTGAAGTGGGTCGAAAGGTAAGAGAACACATTTCCGGTGAGACAATTCAGGACTCCGTTAAATCAGTCGGACGTAAAGTATTTGGTAAAACGGCTAAGAAGGCTGCGTCAAAAGTGGCTTCAAAAGCGGTATCAAAAGTGAGTGAGCATGCTGGAGAAGATGCGGGCGATAGAATTATTGAAGTTTTGCATGAGAAGAAAATACCAGCAGTCTAATAGGTGTCCATAATGCCGGTTGCTGAACAAGATCAACCGTTGAGTGATTATGAGATCAATGACCGGGCCAATCAACTGCTCAGTGGTGGGAAACTTCGCAAACTCAGATTTATGTAAATTATTGTCATATATTAATGATAAATTTAAGAAATCTAAAGTATTTAGAACGATATGAGAACGTCGTATTTGACCTCGACACGGCATTAGTCACAATTGTGGCTAATGGTGCTCATCAGAAAAAGGACGACGGTTAACTGATTCGTTGTTGATAACAGCGGTGAGCTGAGGTGACTCCGTTTGACTGGTCTAATGCGCGATTCAGCGTCAACTTCAAGATGAACAAACTGGCTGATGGAGCAAATCTTGCTGTTGATGATCATAATGGCATCGTCAATCGCTTGCACAGTTTGATACAAAAGCTTGAAAATGAACAGGCGTGAAGTTTACGACTGCAACAATGCGAACCACATCGTGATCATCAAAAATCTGCTCGAATACAGCCCCGTATATGCTCAATCAACTGCAACCAACGAGTTTAACTAGCTCGACACAAATGGCACCCCGAAGAATGACCTGCTCAAGGGAGACTTAACATGGGTTTCTGTGCTCGAAAAGCGCTGCTTGGTGTGTCTGCTACGGTTAACACTGAGATATCATTGAGCAGGCACTCATTCTTTGAGCGACTTGTTGATGAATTATTGCCCAACTCGAAACTCGAGATCAATTTAGTCATCGAATCTGATGGCAACTTGATTTGGCACGGTGCTGTTAATTGCAGAGTAATCATCACAAAATTACAACTGATCATACCCCAATTGTTGCTCAACAGTGAGGGACAAAAATTGTACATGAGCGAGTGCTTGAACACCAGAAAATGAACGTATTTGCGTGAAAATATTGAAGCGAGCAACAGTACTCAGCGGTAACGAACAGGTACTTTCAGAATTTCGACTGGAATCTCGCGATCACGACACGTATTTGTGTTATCATCAATGATGCCAACATGAACTCAGACAGTCAACCCGCTTCTGTATAATACGTTCAGTGTTTCCACAGATCTCAATTCGTGCTATCTTGAAGTTGGCAACGGAAATGAGTATCCGGAGCAGCATTACAGACCATCGACTGAGGCAACAAGAGTTTTTCTCGACGTGCTGAAATTTGTTCACGGAAATAATGAGTACTCTGATGAGACTCTGCAGAACAGAAACAATTTTGGGAGCACATTTCCGTTCGTGTATTTCGATCTCACAAAACGGAAATTGGACATCAAAGACGGAACCACAAAGTTTACGTTCAAGTACGAGTTGCCGCATGGTACAACAGCAGCACATCACACTGTGAACGCTTTGACATTGTATGAGCAGAACATTGAGTTGCGGAAAACCGATGGAAAAATAATTTCCAGAACTTAAGTACAACATGCATCTGCAAACAGTGAATTTATGTGAACTAATTGTATGTAATGGTAGGATTAAATTATGATATTCAATACGAAGTGATCCTCACACCAGGCCAAATCAGGAAAATAGCGAGAGCAGTCGCTAATAATTTCAAAATAAATATTCGTCTGAAAAGAGCTCAATTGAATAATGGTCAAGGGCAATATACTCTACTGTTGTCACAACAACAAAACAATAAGTTAAATAGAGTTCAAAATAGAAATAAAGGAGATGATGTTAAAATTGCAGCAAGAACTGATATCCAACAAAGCGGCTCACTGCTGCATTGGGAGCAAGAACTTTGCCAAAAGTTGTACCAATGGCAACAAAAGTTGCTTCAAAAGTGATTCCAGGTTTGGCGACAGGTGGTTTGAACGCATTGGGGAGCATGGGTGTGGACAAAAGTTTGGGACGAGGTGTTCAAGCAGGTGGCTCTCTGATTCCGCAAAATAAAATTGATCACTTGATTGCGTAAACTAAAGCATCTGCTGTCAGCAAAGCAGTAACGTGATATCCTCGATGCTCTTCAAATAGTCAAGATCACTTGATCATCATCATGGGGGGATAGGGAAGTGGCTCATTCAATGTATCCGGTGATGCCTCCGCCATTCATCGGATCCTGGCCAAAAAGAACTGTTGGCCGAGGAAAAAGCATCACGAAAGACCAAAAAAGGGGGACGGACTGGGTCTACCACAAAGTAAGCAATGGAACAGAGTTCCAGTACTCGGACAATTGATATAAAATTCGTGAACAAACCGTTTTCCAATTTCGATTTGCTGAATTTCGTCAAACGTCTTGGCATAAAGTTGTCCAAAGGCGTCTTCAGCAGTGACAATTTACCCAAGCGAATTTCGCGAGAGTGGGAAATAGTAAATAGTAGGATCTGGCACTCACTAGATCTGCTATCGGAATATTGACAAATATTGCAAATACTTTGACTCATTTTATCTCGCGATGCCGTCTGATGTTCACCAATATCTGCTGACAAACGGGAAACAAATCGTATACTCAGGAGTTGAGATTCAAGAACGTGATTCTGTGCTATGTGGCTACTGGTGTTTGTACTCTTTGCTGGAACGACAAAGAGGACGAACTATTTTTGAGACGATACATAACTTGCAGTTCGTTTTCTCAGATCAGAGTATCGATCAATCACAGATTAATCAAACAGTACTTCAAAATAAATTGACCTTGCTCCCAATGTGTGGCTTCATAGCTCAGTTGGTAGAGCATCGCACCGGTATCGCGGAGGTCTTGGGTTCGAATCCAGTTGAAGCCCTGATTTTTTTTCAGGCTTCTTCTTTCCAATTGCTTAAATTGGAAAATTTACTGCGATGATCACTCTTTACATTCATCTACAACCGCAGTACAAATATGAATTATTTCATATATACTCCACATCATTTCACTGCACGGGAAAATATGAACTCAATAAATTGACCTTGCTCCCAATGTGTGGCTTCAATGTGTAGCTCAGTTGGTAGAGCATCGCACCGGTATCGCGGAGGTCTTGGGTTCGAATCCCGTTGAAGCCCTGATTTTTTTCAGGCTTCTTCTTTCCAGTTGCTTAAATTGGAAAATTTACTGCGATGATCACTCTTTACATTCATCTACAACCGCAGTACAAATATGAATTTATTTCATATATACTCCACAGTACTTCAAAAGTATGTAACTAATATGTTTAATGGTGCGAAGTTATTGTGTAAGCAGGAAAAGGTCACTGAGTGTGTGTGACGTGGATCTTTCCCTTGCACGACAAGATTAAAAAAACGACTGTGCAAAACCCTTCCCGCAAACCCGCAACACACCAAAAGACTAAGTATTACTACAAATTTAATAAATTAAAAATACATAGAAGATTAAACACAAAATTACGAACGTAAAAACTACTTCTTCTAAAGGTACGTAATTATTTAAAACTAGATTACTTAACACAGTTCAGTTCTTCCTTGACCTTTGACGACTCCTCCAAGTACAAACAAACTGCTATGACAAACCTACCACACCAACCACCGTTCGCACAAACTTCTCCTTCAATTCTCTTCTCTGGCGCCTTCTTTTTCTTCTTATTTTCGCTCTTGTTTGCCACCTTCGTGCGCTTTAAACTTCTTTTCGCCTTGAGCTTCTTTTAACAACTCGCCGCCGCTGACAAAAGGGTTCTGTCATGGACAACACGGCTGGCTCCTGCCAATGGCTCTTGACAGTGACTCGAAAAGAAAACTTCTCTTACGACTTTAATTAATTTTTTTGACAGATTTTCGTGATTTATTTTTGATTAACTTTTGATACCGATGACGCATCTTGTCAGATTCTTCTTTTTGTTTTCATGTAATCACATCATTTTGTTGATTTTGATTTTGTGATAAAATTATTGGTAAAACATCTTGATTAAAAAGTTCAGGTTCGACCTTATATAAATCCAGTATTGGCTTTAATAAACTACCGGTATTTTGCTTTTCCATACTATATATATATTACAGTTAGATAAATTTGCAGTTACTCCGCTGTCCGTTTTCTCATTACCGATATTCATCCTTGTAAACTCTATCATTTACAGTTATATAAAGAGCTTTGTCTTTAAGTAGAACTCTTTTTCCAATTGCCCAAAACTGTTACTCGATTGGGGGAATGGGGAGAGAGGATGGTGAGTTGGCAGGTCGAATGGTGACTGCGGCCAAACAACCAGTTACTACACTACTATGTGGAATTTCTCAAACAATGTTCATGCCAAGTTTTGTCTCATTTGAAATAATCTGCATGTCTTTGTAAACCGAGTGGGAGGAAAAACACCCATTTCTGACCACCGTGTTTGGAGAGGATCTCCTCAAACCACCACCGAAGCAGTCCATCATGCCCACCATCTGTTCGCCAATCCATTCAATTAACGACATGCGTCAAGTCAGAATCGACAATGACGACACTCTAGAGTTGTAACCGCTTTCACCACCTGCCACGAGTACGAGTACTTGGAAGGACTTTGACAAAGGTTCCTATTCTTTGACACCGACTTCGTCATCTATACCACCAAAACAGGTCAACGAGACGTTCATCTAGGAGACTAACTAGGGGAAATAACCAACGAACTGGATGAGCATCTTTATTTCTCGCAGACGAGATAAATTCAGGTTTGCCGTTGACGACAAACAAAAAAGCTTGGTATGAAGAAGCAGTAGCAAACAAAAACAAAAAAAATCGACCGAAACTTAGCTACGCAGATATTTAGAGAGAAAAAATCCGAAAGCCTCTCGCTCGAAGATCTTGAAGAGGTTGGAGATTTCTACACCGAATTAAAGTAGTTACAGAAAAAAGACAGCATCTGCGAGCCTGGGTCCCGAGGACTACGGGACGCATTTAATTGGAGTAAGAGGAAGGCAAGAAAACTTCAACTCTCGCAATGAACACTTCAAGTCTGCAAAAAATGAAAATGGCCGCGCGTATGTCATGTTTGCCGAGTCAAAGCCCACAAAGATGAGAATATCTCCTTTAAAGCTTCAAGGAAGGATGGTCGGTGTTCCAGGAATGGTGGCGACTAGTGAGAAAAATGTCCAGCTGGCGTTTCTGAACGACCAAGCAAAGCAATTAAAGTCTATGGTTTGAAAATCTTAAAAACTCTGAAAACTTACAATCCTTAAGCTTGTTGACGAACACTTTCAACTAGTCTTCCCACTTCAACTTCACTTGTGTTTGTAAGGTTATCCTCAGTTTTCCCGAATGAACTCGTCCTTGTATCTTTAGCTCCGTGTCATAGTTTAAATCAAGACTGTAAACGTTTCTTAAAACGTTTTCACGCAAGTTCTAAACAAAATAAAACGCTTTTTGATACCGTCTCGACTGCTTTCGACGTGCATTTCCTTTCCTGTACATGTTGATTATTCATCAAAAAGTCGCTCATGCGTTCAGAGTTTTGACAGCTTCAAAGCCAATGAAATTGGACTTAATGTTACAAACTTGCAAATTGCTCGTCTATGTGGCTCGTTTTCAAAAGAATAATATTATCGTATGGAGTACTTTGGCGAAAATTGTTGAGAAAACTGATTAAAGTCACAAAACTAACATATTTTATCACACCGGTGCTTCATTCTAGCAACCCTCTATAGCAAAACGACATCAGTCAGAAGCTTGTATTTACGGTTGCCGTATTATTAAAAGGAAATCGGTCTTTTTTCTCGAAACAATTAGGGATTAATTCTACGCGTGAACAGATCGGACTTTTTCTAATTTCCACTCGTGGCTGCGCAGCCACTCGTGGAAATTACTAAAAAGTCCGTATTATTTATATATTCATTCCATGCATTCTCAGTATTGCTTTCAATAAGGCGTTCAGGGTTATTGCTAAGGTATTGAACACCAGCTCGTCTAATGAGTAAGTGATGACTGGGATCACCATATAACTGATGAGAAACTTCTCGGAAAAAAACAGTCGCCTTCGCCACCAACATCAAGGTCTCAATCCTAGCTGACGTAATCGCATGTTTAACAACATAGTGGAACCATCTGGCAATATAGTTTAACCGTTTAAATTTTGTTCAGAGCCTGGATTTAACTCGAGGCAGTGTCTTTTGGTACTGCTGGTTGATTTTGTTATTTATTTTGTGATTATTTAGGGAGGAACTAGTTATTTTTTAGTTTTAAAAAGTTACTGAAAAAACATTCACATTTGTGCAGATATGTTACATACTATAACTTATAGCAAGTCCTTAATTAAGCCACACAATCTGGATGATTTAGGAGCGTATTTTCTGAGAACACACTTCAGGTTGCACCTAACTTTTCTCTTTTTCATGGTTCTTATAATCTTTTTCAGTAATCTAGACGGCTCTCGGTCGGTCTCGTTTCACTTGTTTAACTATTTTGGAATGGCCACGAAATTCTTTAGCACAAGATGGCAGCAAGGCCACAACAAGGCTCATCATTGCACGGAAAGTTTTGCTTAAACTTCTCCTCAGGTAATAGTTATGCACCAGTCGATGTTAAGCCCCCGGTGGGGGGGGGGGGGGGGCAACCCAAGGAGATTTGGCAGTATTTCCTTTCCCGTGGGTGAGGAACGGTTAAAGATTTGACATAACACACGTTCCCAAGGGTGGAGTAATTTAACAACATCTACAGGAGCCAGAGCTCCTTGAGATTACAGCACCATTTTGGAAGTTGCTTTGTGTGGTGCCCTTCACACACACGTGATCGTATAAAATTAGCCTGTTACAATGTAACTTCTGAATGTTCATTATCGCGTTGGACTTAAAAACCTTGTGAAAAGGCGCTTCGGAATTGCCGCCTTTACAAGGCCTGGGATACAGCAAGACATAAAAAAAGGCTGTGGCAGCGAGGGAATTTCAAGAATTTGTCAAAGTAGGTAAGTGTTTTGATCTCAGTGTTATTCTTATGAACGATTGAAAGTCTCAGTATCAAAAGAGAGCACAAATAAGGTAATTGAAATGTTAAATTTTCATGGAAATTTTTAACTTCTATCGTGATTAGCTCCCACCAGTACTGCGTTGGCTTCGAGATCCCAACTAATGACTATGACTGGAAGTGCCCCCTCTGCATTGCAGAAGATCTCATGTGATATAAAGTTTGTTTACTCTTTTTAGAGTAACAAAGAAATAAATTGCATTGTAATTTGCAACATCTTAAATCAAACAAAATATAGAACCAGGTAAGGTGTATTTGACATCAGTGTTTCCCCCCTGGGTAAAGCATTTGACATAAAAATAGGCAAAAATGTCAAATCCCCCTGGGTGTGCCCCCCGCGGGAGGGGGGCTTAACATTGACTGGTGCATTATAAACAAAACTACTAGTTCTGATATCAAGGCTAGGTTCGCTAAAAATTAACTTTAATTAGCTAATAGCTATCGAGAAGATTACTAGTTCTTAAACAAATTCGTGCGTATAAACTGTCCACAGCTTTCGCAGACGTTCGGGCAATGATCGATGTTTTCGGCGTTTGTTTCCCCATATATGGGGCTGATAAAACTTTAAAATTCGTGTCTTCGCAAGCACAGGAGTAACTCTATGGCACCGAGCTTAGACTTGCCACAAGGTGACCTTATGAATTTCAGGTTTGAATATGTTAGGCCGCGAAGCGGCCGTTGTTTAGGTCGCTAAGCGACCGAGCGAGCGACAGGTACTAAATAAACAAGACGAAGGACTTTTCAGAAAGTCTACGCCGAGCTGTGTATCGATCGACAACTTGAAAGCAACTGTCAAAGCCATTTATTCGGCCAAGTTGACCCGTACTTCGAGAGCTGTGACATATTGAGACAACACCTTTCAAGAAATTCATGACAAACTTCAGAAAATGAAAAAAACTCACTCACTTACCTCACTTTCCGACGTCCACAGTGAAACTCAAAAAGCTACGGAGACAAAACGCAAAATGTCCTTCGTTCGCGAAGCGTGGGTTGCCTTCTTTCCCTCGTGATCGTTGACGCAGCTGCCGACTCATTTCCTCGAGTTCTGTTGGTTCCGAATGTTTTCTCGAATTCGTATTTTTCTCGCAGCCAATGGTAAGGGTTACGATAATTCACGATTGAGTGACGACATTCATAGTGGCTCAGGACAGATTCACGACAAATGATTACGCTTTACCTGTCCCTCATGTACATAATCACAAAATGGACTTAAAATGAAAACCTCAGTCAAACCTCTATAAAAAAATTTCACACTTGGTCTATATGAAGTAGTGATCGAAATTTCTACAGCTCTGCATAGTGTCTGCATTTGCATATGCAAATAGCAGACACAAAAATTATGCCAAGCCACACGCCTATGGAATATGATACCAAGAAATATTAGAAGCAAACCAAGTTTAGCAAGTTTTAAGAAGAAAATGTTTGATCATTTTAAGGACAGCTACAAACACTTAGATCGTTTTATCTTCTAGTTTAATTCTGTTTAAATAAATTTCGTCCTTTTAGAGTAATCTATACTTGTTTTTTTCGTAATGTATGTTATTTTATTTTTGTCCCTAATGTATTATATATTAGAGAGCCTCCTTTTCATAGCGTACTTTAATGAAGTTTTACTACTCTAGTTTCTTGATTTTAATCATTATTTCTGTTCTTTTGTACTGGTTTCTCAGCTTTTTTATTGTCACGTGTCTACCCTCGTTTTATAAATATATCTTATGGCTGAGTATTTTTACGAGTTCTGCCGTATTTTGGCGAGCCCGCAGGGCGAGTTAAAATACAAACAACGAGTAAAAATTCTCAGCGATAAAACACAACAAAACGTCTAATAAGAGATTTATTATCTAACACGCCAAACTGGTATGTTCGTGCGAGCGAATTTCGTGGATATTTATTTATTTACATGCGTGACAAAAGTATGCGAAGCGGAACGGAATTGGCGCGAGAAATCCAGCTTACTGATTGGTCAACGGCACGAAACCTGTCTAACCGGTCCTCTGGAGTACAAATACCGCGTGATATTTTTTACTCGTCTTAAGCGTTATTTGTACTCTGCGAAGTGCTGTTGGATTATAATGTTGATTATTATTATTATTATTATTATTATTATTATTATTGTTGTTGTTATTGTTATTGTTATTGTTATTGTTATTATTATTATTATTATTATTATTATTATTGATGTCAAGTATATATGAAATAATTCATATTCATATTTGAACTGCGGTTGTAGATGAAAGATCGGAGGTCACTGGTTCGCATCCCGTTGAAGCCTTGATTTTTTCAGGCTTCTTCTTTTCAATTGCTTAAATTGGAAAATCAACTGCGATGATCATTCTTCACTTTTATCTATTACCGCAGATTAAATAATATATAGATTAAGGTCACCCTAAAAGCGGAGCTCGCGTAGCCCGATTAGGCTAACCCAGGATAAGGTTGAATTTTGATTTGAGTTTTGTAACTTTGCGGTGGGGTTTTGTTTGGCCTTCTATTTGGAGTTTAATAATCACAAACAAAAGCAGTAAACAAAAAACATTTGCAGAGAAGAAACAGTTATAATGGGGTTACTTTTAAACCTGGATTAGAGTTAACAGGCTTCCGAACAACCCGGCTCTGTTTTCAACAAGTAAACCAGAAATGAGCCCGCGATCTAATCGAAAACCAGCACTTGATCAGCGGTCAACTTTAATAAAACACGTGACTTTGATGAGCTTTAAACTTGAGCCCGCGATATGGTCACTTGATAGTGGTCAGCGGATAGCTTAATTTGACAGGTGTCAATTGATCATAACATGATGTCCAATATCAAAAAAGTACAGGGTAAACCAAGGCTGCATGTCTCTGTCAACCTATTATTTGGAGACAGAGCGCAAAAACGGCTGGACATGCGCAGTATGAATTACGCATTCACCCGCCATCACTCCCGCCATTCCATTTTCAAAATGGCGGACGACTAATCAAAAACAAACACGTCATTGGAAAAGCCACAGGGCCGCTGATCCTCGCACTGTACTTTTGCGGTCTCGTTAAAAAGAAGTGCCATCATTCGAGGAGTTGTTGTAGTTGTTTGTGCAGGAATCGGCAAAACGATCCTGTCATAATCAGCTGCTAATTGTAGCAAATTTTGGGGCCAAAGGTATCGCTTTTTGCATTGTGTCAGGAAAGGTTTATGCCTTTTCGTAAGCTCGCCGCTAACTCAATAAGCTCAGGAAAGGTAAATGTTTGAGATTAGTACTTTTTATATAACATATCAAATATGACTTTTTTTCGTTTCTATGAAAATTTTTAAATCCCGTTTAAAGGAGGGCTTTTGCCGAGACGCTTTTAGAAGGGGAGCGAAGGTTCTTGCCTGCCGTGACCTTCCAAGACTGCGGCTCAGTGAGTAGTTCAATCACCGCATATCCATTGAGTTTTCGTAAAATTACGTTGTTTGCCATTTGAACGTTGTTAGCCGTAGTTTTTTCGATTTCTCTCTTTTACACTATTTGGAAATTTTGTAATTTCTTAAGAGTATTAAAGAAGTTAGTTCATTACACATGAATTTCTTCGTCTTGTTGTCGTCTCTTTCGGGTTTGCTTTGCATTTGCACACGCCATTACTTTCCCGTCCAAACAGCGGCCACACGGTTAATTGTTGCCAGTCGTTTGTTTCTAGCATATAAGTCTTAAGTCATATAACGAGTCAGGATTTTTTTCCGCGAATAATATTCATTGT